>RJWT010008050.1:0-26791 GCA_004365215.1 Cuniculus paca
ATAAATGAGGGGGCTAGGAATGGGGCCCAATACCAGGAGGTTAGGGACATAAAGTGGTAGGAATATGCCACTCCTTCTTCAGCAGTGAGGGTGCTGTCCCTGCCCTTTTTGCCACAAGTCCTGATTGTGCCTTTATTGTTTCAACTGCTACCATGTTTGGTTGAGTAATAGAAAGTACATGCCTGGTTATAATCATGCATTTACCTTTGTGACTTCCAATGTATATTCAAGGAGAAAAGTCAATTAAAGGAAACTATCTTATGTTTTGCCCAAAAGACTAAGGAGCTCAATTCATGTTTCCTGATACTTTCAGTGAGGTAAAACGTTTACTTTCTTTTGATGACTGTGATGGATGAGTTTGCTTGTTAGTTTTCTTCTGGTTGTTGATATTGACTTGAATGCATATTTTCTCATGTTTAAGTTACTCAGTAAGTCTAATATTGATGGAATAGTGAATATTTCTCCATCTATCTCAATTACATTTAGAAAACTGGAGTATTCAAAAATAAATAAATAAGTAAATACCTGTAACAAGTACAATCAGTGACACCATATTAATGTGCACACCTGGCACAAAAAACATCATTACTAAGTAAAATTTTCTAATCAAAGGAATCAAAGTTTCTTGTAGAACTGATTGATTCCAGGCCTTTGGCAAATAAAATTAAAGAAAAAAAGTAGGAGAATTTGCGATGTCAGAAAATAAGTAGGTGTATAAAACACATATCGGCGGGGCCAGTGATTTAGCTCAGTGGCAGAAGTGCCTGCCTGGCAAGTGCGAGGTCATGAGTTTGATTCCCAGTTCCAAAAAAAAAAAAAAAACAAAAAACATATGGGCATATACAAAATATACCAGAAATGACCGTGGAGTCCCCAGTGGTCAAAATAGGAATATTCTGAAAATAAAATCAGTATGCTGGATGGTAACCCCCACCAACATATGTTTAAATACATAATGGCATAAAAAACTGAAAAAGCAGAGGGAGACCATCAAGCGGGGGCAGTCAATTGAATGGAGGGAAAAAATAGGGAGCCAATGGTAGGAAAATAGTATGGTAGTATGGCAGAGACAATGCAGTGCAAGAGGACCATAACTATTAATGTAGATGACCTCAATGCACCAATAGAAAGAACACGGGCAGAGTAGATTAGGAGACAGGATCCATCGATATGCTTTATACAAGAAACAATTTAATTCAAAAGAAAATTCATAGACTGAAAGTCCAAGGAGAGAGAACAATGCTCTATGTAACAGGGAGCCAGAAAAAAAGTAGGGGTAACTTGCCCATCAAATGCAGAACAGATAAGAAAGACATGGCATTTTATACAATGGAAACCTGCTTAGTTATAAAGGAAGATAACCTCAAGGCTCTTGTAGGTAAATGGATACAACTTGAGATCATGCTCATGAATGAAATGGTTCAGAGTCACTTGGGTGAATTTTGTGTTGTCTCCCTAGTACAACAAACTAAAGGATTTAGTGGGATCCAAAATGCACAATACATATTGTGAAAGTGAAAGGGGATGAATTGTCTAAAAAGGGGAGGAAGTGGCCACTGTCAATCTATTATCATGATTTGAAAATCATATTGTCTTCATTGTTCTGATTAGTTTTGTTTTATTCTGTTTTCTTTGATTTTATTATACTTGATGGCATGGACAACTATTTCAAAGATAACAAAATATATAATTGCAGCCATTGAGGATTTCCCGTTATCCTGTTTTGAAACCCTGTATGGCTTTCATTGTTTTGATTGATTTTACTCTGTTCTGTGTTGTTTGATTTTATTATGTCTGAAGGTGTAGGCAACTATTCTGAAGATAACAAGAAGCATTATGGTAGCAACCATTGTTTTACGAGTATCTTGAAGTTGTGTATTGCTTTCATTGTTCTGCTTTGTTTGTTTTGCTTTGGTTTTTTTCTGGTTTTATTCTGTTCTATTTTATTAGATTTTATTTATCCCTGAGGGTATGCACAGTTATAGTGAAGATAAGAGGTATTATGGTAGCCATTACTGATTCCCTTTTACCCTGCTTTGAAGTCATGTACCATGTTCATTGTTTTGTTGTGATTGACTCTATTCTGTTTTATTTTGTTTGGTTGTATTCTCTCCAAAAACACTGAAAAAAAAACTATATAAGCGAAAGGTAAAAACTCTTCTTTAGGATTGAATTTCAATAAATAAATGTAGGAGTGAAGCAAAAGGAAAACCAATTTTACTTTAACATAACCATTATTACTGCAAGCAGTATCTTCCAATGAATGTGAAAATGAGTAGTGAAAGTTCAAACTGAAAGAAAATACTTGCATAGTCTCAAACTAATTCTTTAAAAATATGTTGGAGATACTCGTAAAAATAGTGCATCAAGTGGGTAATTTCAACAGATACCATTAGTAACTCCATGAGTAAGGTCACCATCACCAGGAATATGAACACATATCATGTAACTCCTGAAATAATGTACAAAGAAAGGTATAACACACCTGTAATGTTTTCCCATAAATTAATTATCTCAAGCTAATATCGAAAAAAGTCACTAGACAAGCCAAAATTGAAGAGAACCCAAAAATATAACTAGTCAGAGGGAAGATTAAAGTCCTAAAAGACTAGAAAGCACTAATGAAGTGTGCTGGTTAAAGAAAAAGGACACATGACAACTAAGAGTATGTATTATCCTGGGTTTGATCACAAAAGAGGAAAATACAATGTATGAAAACTCCTGAAACCTGAGTCTATCTGTGCTTTAGTGAATAGTTTTGTGTCAATGTTAGGTTTAAAATTTTATATAATCCAAGTAGAAGCTAGAAAAACGTTATATAGAAACTCTTTGCACCATTTTTGTACATAAAAAGAATTGGCTAAAACGCAGCAGTAAGAAAAAATAATGATTTAAAATAATAGAACAGTGACCATTACTCTGAAAAAAAGCTGAACAACTAAATTTTCTTGAAATTTTCCATTTATTTTTAAAACTTTTTATAAAAAGATACACTTTTTAAAAAACAATAATCAAGTAAAATAGACAGACTTATAAACATTGTTTGAGAGCTTTAACTAAAACACACATATTTACAAATACACCTATCATAGCTTATTACAATATAATTCATTAGAACATTGCAGATCATTAATAAGGGTAGTATAGAGATTTAAGGACATACAGGTATAAAAGTGATAGAACCACAGAAACATCACTGTATCAAGGGAAATTACTTCAGCATGAATATGTAGAGCCTAGCAATTCTTTATAAGCTTATTGGGCAGATGGACTGCAGTGTATGTGTGCTAGTGAAGGAAAGATCCTTTCAATAGACCAGTAGTTCTAATAGCCAGTGGGTTCTTGAAACATAATGGTCCATCACATCAATAATTGCTGACCTTAAACACTATAAATACACTGTAATTGTCTTTTGTGTCAAGAATCTGCAATCTAAAAGGTGTCCAAGAACCATAACTTTCAATGGCACAGTCCCTAAATATGACTTTCTGTGATGGACTGTGACTGCTAAAAATGAACCGTCACCATCCGCTGCATCGGTAATCAGGACTGTTAATATTCATAGAAGCGCTGCTGCAAAACCTTCCACACTTGCCAGTAAAGGAAAAATGTACCCTTTGTCCTTCTCTTGTCCAGGTTAATTTCAAGAAGTGTCAACCACAGTGTTTTGTAGTGCTGTTATGAAAGTTTACTGGTAATGACTACAATGAGAGATAAAAAATGTATCTAAGATGTCTTTATTAGGATTAAGAAGATTTTATGTTAAAGAAAATTTTCTTGTGTATTTCTATAATCTCAATATATTTCCTGAGCTTGAGCTTGTCAATGTTTAATATAACTGTATCAATTTCCTGTATAAATTATCAGCATACCATCATTTTTATTTATAATTTTAATCATAAAAATGGATAATGTTAACTATTGAGTAAAAACAAATACCAATCTCATCTCAATTATTGCTTTTTTCTTTAATTCTCAAAGAAATTGAATCAATTTTCTCTATGTATTTATTTTCTAAAAAATGTTTTCACATAGGTAAGTTAGTATTCTTTCAGAATCCCATTCCATTTGCTATACTCATTGTATAATTTTAAAACTCTTTTCTAGTGTTATCAGAGAAAAGATAACAAGATATGAGTTTTTAGCTCTTTAAAATAGCTCACTATTTTCACTCCAAATTTTACTTGTACACCACCCACACACACACAATATGGTGGGTAGGCATGAAGTCAAATGACAGATATCTTAGAAACACTGAAAATAATAATCAAGCCTTAAAATGTGTCATTTGCAAATATCACTGTAGCTTATATTGTGAAAAACATGACTTGTTGGCATGCATGAAGACACATGAAAAACAGTAAACAATGACAACTTTCAAATTAGGTATGGAACACAGTATTTAAATTGTGTGACAATAATTGCTAAGTTAAAGTGAGAAGCAGTGATTTATTTTTAATGTAATAATGCATTAAATAATTAATTTTTATGGAAAGAAAAATTGCTTTCATCAGCTTACCCTTCTAAATGATTAAATGTAACATTATCATGTCACAAGCCTGCTTTTAGTAATATGGTAAAAGCTATTTGACTACTATACCCTAATAAATAATTTAATGATACTTACCTAAAAATATGTGTCATGCATGCTAAATGAGATGTTAACATTTTAAGCCATTTGTGAGTCAATGGTACATAAACTGTTTCTCCTACTTTAAAAAAATATTTGGGAATAGCCAAACATTTGTCAAGTTGACAAATTCAAATGTACTTTAACTCAATGAAAAATTCAGAGGAAATTGTATAAAATAAGAATTATATCATACAATATAGTTTTCTTTAAAGATATAGATTGTTTAACTTGATATAATAAAGGGTACAGTGGATTTTGAACCTAAAGATCTAAGTTTAAAAGCCAAACCTAAAATTAACAATTTGATGAAGAGTATAAAAGTTTCTTTTTCTAAGTTTTGCTTTCTCATGAGGGGTAAGAAAATACTATTTGTGACACACATCCAGTATTATACAGGACTATTTTTTATTTATAAAATGTGTAAGTTAGATTTTGGTGTGTATAGCTTTGTGACTTTTGGTAATGGCATAGATTCACATATATCCATCCCCAGTGATGACTGAAAACAGTACGACTATCTCAAAGTTTTCCTCTAGTACTCCTTTGTAGTCAACTCTAACCCTACATTGCTTGTATCTGCTGTTTAATTTTTCCAGCTGGAGTGTAGTTGAAATGGAACTATATGTGACCTTTAAAATTTGGATTCTTTCACTTAGAAAAATGCATTTGAGATCCATATGTATGTTTTTATGTATCAAAAATATGCTCTTATATTTTGCTCGGTAGTGTTCCAACTCTTCCAACATATGCACATATGAGAGGGTCAGTTGAATGACATGTAGGTTGTTTTTTGTTGGTTATCAGTAAACATGCCATGTGATTATAAGTTTTGTTTGGACATAAATTTTCATTCTAAGGTAAATTTTTAGGAGTACAATATTTTTATCAAATATTATCCAACTCGGAAAACTGTTACATAACTGTCCAAATGGCTTTCCCAGTTTGTCATCTCAACTGAAGTATAAAAATTCTAGTTGGCATGCATCTTCTTTAGAAATTGAGGTCATCAGTTATTTATTTGAATTATTAATTTTGGTAAGAGGTAGTATTTTAGTTAATAACTAGTGAGATCAGGTTGAAATTTTAATTTGCATTTCTGAAAATCTGAACAGAGTTGAGAATGTTCGCATACACTTATTTATTATTCATATATCATTTTTGTTGCAGTTTCTACTTAAATTTAGTTATGAAGTTATATTTTTATTGTTGTTTTGACAGTTGATGACCTAGTCTAGATGTGAATTCCTTTCTAATAATTTGATTGAAAATATTTTCATTTTGTGTTTTTGTATTTTAAGAGTTTTAATATTGAAGTCCAACTTATGTTCTTTTATGAGTACTACTTTGATAATTTACCTAAATTTATGTCTTTAGTACATTGATGGAATTTTTTATGCTATTTATTTCCAGAATTTAAAATTCTATAATTAGGACTATGTTTCACTTTGAATTAATTTTGGGTGAGTTGTGAGTTTTAGGTCAAAGATTGTTTTTCCATATGAACATCTGTGTTCTACTATCATCTGTTTGAAATTTTCTTTTTTGTACTGGAGATTGAAGTCACAACCTCACCCTTGCCAGGCAGGTGCTGTGCTGCTGAGCTATATCCCTGACCCCCATCATCTGCTGAAAAATAACATTTTTATCCCTGGATTCTTTTGCAGCTCTGTTCTAAAATCTGTTGACTCTAGCTATGTAGATCTGTTATTAGAAATCTTCTGTTATAGTGTCCTGTATGTTTATCATTTCACCAATATTCCCTGCCTTGATTACTTTTATCATGTTTCCATTTTTAGTAGGGTGAATCTTCTATTAATATTATGTTGACTATTCAAATTTCTTTGGAAATATCATTTTTCTACATTTCCATGTAAATGTTAGAAAAATGTACATTGATAAAAAGCATACTTCAGATTACGAATCAGTAAGAGATCAGGAGCAAAATACAACCTCTCCACCTAGATACATAATTTTTTAACTTTCCAAATATTTTGGATTTTTGGGCTATCTGCCTGATAGTAATTTTTAGTTTAGTTCTGTAGTTGTTTATTAAAAGAAATTCTTCATGAATTTTTAAAAAATTGTTAAATTGGTCTTTAAGTCTCAGAATATGCTGCATCTTGATGACTGTGTTGTTTGCTTTTTGAAAAAATACATCCTCTTTCTTGGTTTTAGTGCTCTATAATATGTCAATTAAGTTGATAGTAATAATTCAGATCCATATTCTTACTCATTTCCTATTTCTGTTACCCATTCCCAGGAAAAGACTACTGAAGCACTTATTTCTCATTTTTATTCTATTAATTTTTTCTGCCTCTAATTTGAACCTTTAATTTTAGGTACATAGATCTTTATAATTTCTATATCTTCCTTGAAAATTAAATAATTTACCATTGTATATTGCCCTGTTAATTTCTGGTAATAGCCTTTTTCTGGAGTCTACTTTTCTAATATTAATATAACTCTTCCATTTTTATTTTTACCAGTGTTTTCATAGCATATATTTTTGTTATTTGACTCTCATACATGTCTTTAGCATACTTGACCTTATATACCTTGTAAGTAAACTTTATATTACTTAGTTTTGTTTTCATGATGTACAAATAATCAATGCAAAGTCATTATTACTTCACTCCTTGGCAAATAGATAGAATTTATTATATACTGCTACATTGCAGTGTTTTCAACCTTCAGTATTTGGAAGTGTAACCCATGTATCATTTGATGTTAATTACCTTAAAATTACTTCTTTTACAGAACCACAGAAAGCATTTATCCTTGAATTTTCTGAATTTTTTTCAACTGCTTGTCTTTTATTTCTATCTGGGATTATTTCCAAATCTCAGAACCAATCTTCTTTACTACCAATTTAATTTTCTGTTTATTTCTGTTTTAGTCTAATCTTTAGAACACACTTACATACAAATCATTTAGAGAAGGTGGAAATTTTTCTCACTGAAAAATCTTTGTTAAATTCTACTCTGTAGATTTCTCACAAACCAATCTTCATCATATCATATTCAGTTTAGACAAATTTTTCTGTTTCTTTTTTGTTGGACTTCACTACAAATTTTAAGTTTCCTTTTCCAAAATTTGCGTCTTAATTTTGCACAGTTAATTCTCAAACAATGACACACAGATTATCTATGGTCATTCTTATTCCTAACATGAAAAGATAAAAAGCTAAAAACTACTCTCTTAGTACCATGAAGTGTTTTCAGGCACACTAACTTTGTAAGAAGAAGCTATGGCTTGCACAAATTCTGTTTTGATATAATTTTTTATCTGTTTATTATTAATGATTTATAAATTAATTTTGAAATTTGTTTTGGAGGTCAAATAGAGGTAGACCTTTAAGTCCAACTTCTCCTCATTACTTGTTCAGAGTTAAACACATTTAGATAATCCTTCATTTGAAGAAATTTCCCCCTCTAACTTGTGCTTAGACTAATAACAATTAGCTGTTGTGGAGATAGAGAAAAAGAAAAAAACTGGATACTGTATTATTATTGAGAATTGAATGAAATATTGTTATTCTTAGTGTTTCCCATGAATCCAGCACATCATGCTCTGAAGAATTAGTCCATTCTCCCCTTGCAAGCATGACTGAGTGTTACTGAGTGCTGAGAAATTCAGTACTTTTTCACCCATGTGTATTCACAGGGACCTTTCATGCTGAATACTTCATTCCAGTTGCTTCTCTATGACTTGGAGCATTAGCCAGAGGGTGGAAATAAAAATTGACTTTCATGCTGAAATCTTTTATTTTCATCTCTGAGACCATTACAAATAGGAGTAATACACCAGCCTATGTGGTGCTGTGTTCATTAGAGTTTGTTTCTCCAGTAAATTAAAGGTATAGAAATGAGTAATTGAAATTTTAGAGGATGTATGAAGATGATTCCAAAAGACGCAATTTCAGAGTAATTGCCATGTTACTCGCAATGTGAAAAGTTACAGTAACTATGTACTTATCCTTTTCCAAAGTAACATTATATTTGTATTTATTAGCTTTCCTTATTTCCTTCTTTTCAATCAAAGGAATTCCAATTGTATTATCCTATGAATGGAACAAAATACAACAATTTATTGTCATTAAACGTAACTTGGGAAATGGCTTATGTAGCATAGCACCAAGGAAAAAACAAAGAATTAAACAAGTTTTTTTGTCACTGAATTCTATGAACCAACTTCTCATTTCATCTGTGGAAAACCCCTAATGTATTTAATTCTTTTGAAAAAAATTTCTTGACACTATCCTACTTTATACCTGTGTAGAATTCTATTGCATGAAAATACCATATCTTTCTTATCCATTCTGCAGTTGATGGGCAAATTACCCTTGCTTTTTTCTCGAGGTTCCTGTAGATAAATGGATGCAACTGGAGATCATGTTCATGGGCAAAATGGTTTGAACTCATACAGGTGAAAACTAGCATAAGAAAAGGAAGCAGTTAGTGGGGTCCCAAAACACATTAAACATTTTAAAAGTGATAGGGGAGGAAACACCAAGGAGGAGAAGGTGGTAATCAGTGTTAATTTCATATTGCCTTGTCTTGAACTCTTGTAATATTTTCACAATTTTGGTAAGTTTGGTTCTGTCCTGTCTTGTTTTGTTAGATTTTACTATGTCAGATGGTATGGGCAGCTAGTTTGAACATAATGGGATGTATTATGATAATCATGGCTGGTTTCCTATCATCTTGTTTTGAAATCCTATAATACTTTCAATCTTTTGTTTAATCAGTTTTATTCTGTGTTTTTTTTTATTTTATTATGTGTGATGGTATGAACAGCTCTTTTGAAGAAAGAGACATTATAATAAACATCATTCATTTCCTGTTATCTGGTTTTGAAGTCCAATAGGCATTTATTCTTTTTTTTTTATTGGTTTTAGTCCATTTTCTACTATTTGATTTCATTGTGTATGAGGGTACAGACAGCTATTTTGAAGAGAACAAGAGACATTATGGCAGCCATTGTTGATTTCCTATTGTCTAGTTTTAAAGTCCCATAATGCTTTGTTTTGATTAGTTTTATATTATTTTGTTTTGTTTGATTGTATTATGAGTGAAGGTATGGACAACTATTTTGGAGAAAACAAGAGACAATATGGTAGCTACTGTTGATTTCCTGTTTCCTTGTTGTGAAGACGGTGTTGCTTATATTGTTCTGCTCTGAGTTGCTTTGCTCTGTTTTGTTTTGTAATGTTTTATTCTCTTTAAAATAAAAAAAAATTCTTGGCACATAAAAGAACAATTAGAAAGGAATTCAATAGGATAAATGGAAAACACTGTATCTAAGATAATACATATTGTAAATCTAGTATTTTTTTTAAATTTTTTTATTTTAAAGAGAATAGAACAAAATGAAACAAAACAAAACAGAATAGAGTCAAACACAACATAGCATTTCAGAACAGAAACTGCAAGCAATACAAGTCTTCAAAACATAACAACAGGAGATTAACAATGGCTACCCTAGTGTCTCTTGCCTTCTTTGAAATGGGTCGTTCATACATTCACACACAACAAACTCAAACAAAACAAAATAATATAAAACCAGATAAAATAAAAGAGTGAAAGCATTACAGGCCTTCATATCAGACAAGAAACCAACAATGGCTACCTTATGTCTCCTGTTTTCTTCAAAAGAGCTGTTCCTATCTTTTCACATATTGCAATAAAATAGTAGAAAAGAGACTTAAACCAATCAAATTGAAGAATAAAAGCACCATTGGACTTCAGAACCTTTCCCCCATATTATCGGGAATTTTGTATCTTATTGGGTCTTTCAGTTTCTTACACTAGGGAGACGATGTGGTGTTTACACATGTGAGTTTGGTTTATTTCACTTATGAGTATGGTCTCCAGTCACATCCATTTACCTATAAAAGCCTCAATGTAATCCTTCTTCATAACTGAATAGTACTCCATTGTATAAAAGTACCACGGCTTTTTTATCCATTCCTCAATTGATGGGCATTTGGGTTGTTTCCAAGATTTGGCTATTACAAATTGTGCTGCTATACACACGGGTGAGTATATATCACTGTGGTATGATGATTTCACTTCTTCTGGGAATATGCCCAGAAGCAGAATAGCTGGGTCAAATGGGACTTCCAATCCTAGCTTTTTGAGGAACCTCCAAACTGATTTTCACAGCGGCTGCACCAGTATACACTCCCACCAACAGTGGAGAAGGGTTCCTTTTTCTCCACAGCCTCTCTAGCATTTGTTGTTAGTGGTTTTCTTGATCCTGGCCATTCTTTCTGGAGTGAAATGAAATCTCAGAGTTGTTTTAATTTGCATTTCTCTAATGACCAATGATGCTGAACATTTTTTCATGTATGTATTTGCCATTCATATTTCTTCAGCTGAGAAGTGTGTTTACATCTCAGATGCGCTTTTTTAGGATTGGGTCTTTGAATTTCGAAGGCCTGATATTTTTTAAATCTTTATATGTTCTAGATGGAAGACCTTTGTCTGAAGGGCAGTTGACTAAAATTTTTTCCCAACTTGTGGGTTTTCTTTTCATTCTGTTGGAGATTTCTTTTGACATGCAAAAGCTTTTTAACAAGACAAGATCCCAGTTGTTGATTGTAGGAAGTGTTTCCCGTGCAGTTTGACTTTTGTTCACGAATTTTCCACCTACTCCTATGTTTTCAACATTTCTACCTACTTTGTTTTCCAGAAGATTTAGTGTTTCTGTTTTAGTATTTAGATCTTTGATCCATTTTGACTTTAGTTTAGTGCATGGTGATAGGCTTGGGTCTAGTTTTAGTTTTCGGCATATGCAAAGCCAGTTTTTCCAGCACCATTTATTAAAGAGGGTATCTTTCTTCCAGTGAACACATTTGGCCCCTTTTTCAAAGATAAGGTGGCTGAGTGTATTTGTACTTGGGGTTGTATATTCTAATCTATTCCATTGATCCTCAGGTCTGTTTTGATTTCAGTACCATGCTGATTTGATTACAGTGGCTTTGTAGTATACTTTCAAGTCTGGGATTGTGATGCCTCCTGTCCTGCCCTTGCTGCCCAGAAGTGCCTTTGCTATTCTAGGTGTCTTCTGGTTCCAGATGAATTTTAAGAATGATTTCTCTAGATCTGTGAGGTAGGCTAATGGTATTTGGATGGGAATTGCATTAAATCTGTATAATAGTTTTGGGAAAATGGCCATTTTCATAATGTTTGTTCTTCCTATCCATGAGCACAGAATATCTCTCCATTTTCTGAGATCTTCTTTGATTTCTTTTTTCAAGTACTGTAATTTTCATTGAATAGATCTTTTGCTTCCTTTGTTAGGTTGATTTCTAAGTATTTCACTTTTTTGGATGGTATTGTGAAGGGTGTGGTTTCTCTTATTTCTCTCTCAGTGCGTTTGTTGTTTGTGTACAGGAATGCGATTGATTTCTGACTTTGTATCCAGCTTCATTACTGAATTTGGTTATGACATCCAGAAGTCTTTCTATGGAGTTTTGTGGGTCTTCTATGTAGAGTACCATGTCATCTGCAAATAGTGATAATTTAACTTCTTCCTTTCCTATCCTTATTCCTTTTATTTCTGTCTCTTGTCTAATTGCTCTGGCTAATGATTCCAGCACTATATTGAATAGGAGTAGTCATAATGGACATCCTTGTCTTGTTCCTGATTTTAGAGTGGAAGCTTTCAGTTTTTGACCATTTAATGTGATACTGGCTGTTGGTTTGTCATAGATGACTTTTATCAGATTGAGGTAAAGGCCATCTATTCCAATTCTCTGTAGGGTTCTTATCATGAAAGAGTGTTGGACTTTATCAAAAGCTTTTTCCGCCTCTATCGAAATGACCATGTGGTTTTTATCTTTGGCTCTATTGATATGGTATATTACATTTATTGATTTGCTTATGTTGAACCATCCTTGCATTCCTGGGATGAATCCCACTTGTTCATGGTGTATAATCTTCTTGATGACTTGCTACATTCTCTTTGCCAGTATTTTATTAAGGATTTTTGCATCGATGTTCATTAGAGAGATTGGCCTGTAGTTCTCTTTCTTGGTTGGGTCTTTCTCTGGTTTTGGTATTAGGGTAATACTTGCTTCCAGGAATGATTTAAGGAGACTTCCTTTCCTTTCAATTTCATTATAGAGTTTGAGGAGTGTTGGTATTAAGTCTTCCTTGAATTTTAATTCAGCCGTGAATCCATCAGGACCTGGACTTTTCTTAGTTGGTAAGGTTCTAATTACATTTTCAATTTCCTTAACTGAAATTGGGTTATTCAGTAGTTTTAGCTCTTCTTGATCCAGTTTTGGTAATTGATATGCTTCTAGAAATCTGTCCATTTCTTCGGTGTTATTGAACCTATTACAGTGAATATTTTTGAAGTAGGTATTGATGATCTTCTGTATTTCCACAGGGTCTAATAGTGATTTCACCCTTTTCATTCCTTATTGCATGGATTTGAGTTTTTTCTTTCCTTTTTAAAATAAGATTGGTTAGGGGCTTATCAATTTTATTTATTCTTTCAAAGAACCAGCTCTTTGATTCTTTGTATTGTTTTCTTAGTCTCAATTGCATTAATTTCTGCTCTGATCTTTATAATTTTCTCCCTTCTTTTGGCTTTGGGTTGGGCTTGCTCTTCTTTTTCTAGATGTTTGAGGTGTAACATCAGATTGTTAAATCTAGTATTTTAAATAAGAAATAGTTCATTGTGCAGGTGAAACATCTCAAAATATCTAAACAAACTTTTTAGTGTACAAAAAATGGATCATTTACATTTTACTGGTGATACTGTGCTTTGGATAGTCATTGAATAATTTCTGTTCCTGTAATATTCACGTCAAAAAATTTGAAAAAATAAAGACATGATTTTTATATAACTTTTTCCCCTTGAAATATACTTACTTTTTAAAACTTATTTCTCTTTTGTTCTTCCTATATCATGCTATGAAAAGATATCAGAGTTGTCCTTTGAAACACTGGATAATATGACTTCTCAACCATAAAGAAGCATTCAAAGGTATCCCAAACTCCATTTGGCCATACCCAAAGCCAAGCTTTTAGAAACCACCTTTGTTTAACTTCTCTGATCTAGTGACTTTTCCACTTGGTTCACTTTACTTATTTCCCCTCCTTTGTTATCTATACCTAATATGCCACAGGGTATTCCCTTTTCCTTGCTTTCCCTCTTAGAAATTTCTTCTCTTGTGATCTAGCATATTTATTTTCTACCAAAAGAAGTCTAGCACATAAATCGGCTTGGAAAATACCTTCCTTCCAGTCAGCTACTACGAATCACGTTACTGTTTGTTACAATTTATAACAATACAAAAATAAATTACCTTTACTTACTTATTTACTCATTTTCTTCTTCCTTTTTCTGGAATGTGATCTCCAGAGAGCCAATGAGCCAGGATGGTAACTATTTCATGAAGAAGAATTGGAGATTCTCTTACTATAGTTCTTAGGGAAGATGGCTGGAAAAGCAAGACAGTTTAGCTCGACAAAAATTAGATACTCAATTAATTGCCTTCACCAACATGTATGAAGAGTAACATAATTGCAGACTGTGGAGGGAAAAGTAGGAAACTGAGCTGATGAAAAATAGTCACCAAAGATCTTGAAACTTATTGGAAATAAGGTGGCCACAAATAATGTCTTCACAGAGTGCATATCTACCCTTTGTGAGTTGTTGAAAGTCTAGTGCAACTGCATGTGCTCATTCATTTGCTTAGCATGCTTCAAGGAAAATTATTAAAATATACTTGAGAGATATGTGGCAAGGACATGTAGATTAGTTAAGAGTGTAGAGAAAGATATTAAAGTAATGGCTCTCTGATCATTTCCCTTTGTATTATAAGAATGGGAAATGTCCCTAGGCAATGGAAGATAGGTTCATATACAAATTATTATAAATATTAATATTTTCTAGAGGATGCATCTTTCTTTAGGGACTGTTCTTAGCACAAAGTTCCTGCTTCATAGTTTTTTTATAGTTTGTGAATATAGGTTCCATAGATTTAAGGGATATGAGCCGGGCATGGTGGCTCACACCTGTAATCCCAGCACTTGGGAGGCTGAGACAGGCGGATCGTTGTGAGTTCGAGACCAGCCTGGGCTACAAAGTGAGCTCAAGGCCAGCCTGAATGGCATAGTGAGACCCTGTCTTAAAAACAGGGCAGGGGATCTAGCTCAGCGGTCTAAGTGCCTGCCCGGCAAGTGCAAGGTCGTGAGTTCAATCCCCGGTGCCGCAAAAAAAAAAAAAATTTATGGGATATGTCTACCAGGAAATTCTAGTAGTCTAGGTGGCTTTTTGGAGCATCAAATGGAGACATTCCATAAACTTGCTTTCTCTTACAAGGTGACGCGAAAACCTTACTGAGAGAAGCCAATTATTAGTCTGGGCCACAGTGGTGTATCTGATGAGAAAATGAAGGACAAAGGACAAACACACAGGGTGTTCCAGATTTTCCTTATTCTATTGACTTCCTTGATTTTGCCTGAGTTCTCTAATTTATTATACTTTAATACAGGGTAAAATCTGAGTCTTATTTGATCATTTGCTCGCCAGTGTGACTTTAAACTTTATAAGTTATCATTCTTATCATAGTGTTTTTATTTATATATAGCATAAGCAAATACAGCCTTTTTAAACACATATGACCACTTTAACAACTACTGATAACATTTCAATTTTATGTTGTCATTTTTGTCTTATATATTACTAAATTAACATGAATATACCAATGAAAGCACTAATATATATTGAATTTTATGTACATGACTGAGTTTTAAATGTATTATGGTATAATAAAATTTGATGTCAGAATTATTAGTTCTATTTTAAAAGTGAACTAAATGGTGTTCAGTTAAATAATTAACTTATTCAAGCTAAAAAAAAGGGCAAAGTAAAAATAAGTCCCACTTCGTTTCAAAATCTATTCCCAAAAGTGATTCTACATGGATGATTCATTCTATGTGTGAAGTAAATTAAGGTGAAATCATTTTGTTCTTAAGTGAAAGTAAGAGGTAATTGAAAAGTTTCATAGATTTTACTTTTATGGTCTAGGCAGCTACAATTTAGCAAAAGAAATTCTGTCAGTTAAATCTATTTTCACTCTTACTGTTACCAAATAAAATATACAGATATAGTGAACTAAAGAGTGTTAGTTGCATTTCTAAGACATAAGTAATTAAAGATTCAAATAGTTGCATTTAATATAGACATTCATGGTCATTATCTCATTCAGATATATGTTCTAGTAGGAAAAGAAGACAGGATTAAAATAAAAACAGCTAGCTTGAATTTTGGGTAAACTTTCGAATATTAAGCTATTTAACGTGATATATATTTTCCAAAGATCTAAGTAAACAAGTCCAAAATATTTTATATAATAGTTATGAAAAACTGCAGTAGTCCTTCACAAATACCAAAACAGCATGGAAAAATAATGTATATAAATTTAGAAATAATAGAATATTTATTTTAATATAAAATAACTTTTTCTTGATCTCAGTATAAATTTCATTTTATCACCATATACTCTTCTCCAATCAACCTACCCTCTTATGGAGGGAAAAATTTAAATTATTTTTTTGAAATTAAGTGAATGCAAATAGCAGATCCTTTTAAAAAGAAGGTACAAATTTAATGTTTTGATTCATTTATGACTCATTAGAAACAAGAATAGTAACATAGAAAAATGAATTATATTTCCAGGAAATTCTCAGCTAAAAATATTCTGTTGCAAATTAATATTTGAAAATACTCTTCAAATGATTACTTTTTTTGCCAAAATTGCATAGCATAACTCTTAATTCTTTCTTTCTTTTTCTTTTTTTTTGAGAATTTTCAGACTTGTGTGTATTCCTTTGCATTTAGTTTTGTACAAAAGCTCAATCTGGACTTTATGAAGCAGTCTTTTATGTATGTATGTATGTATCTAGACAGTTATTAATAAAAATTGGACCAATCTTTGAAGACAGTTGATGCTGCTCAAAAAGAAATTGATTATCCTTCCAGGTTTCTAAATGCCTAAAGTCAAACCACAACAAAATAAAGTATTTAGTAATAAATTTTAGTAAAGAGGTACATATCTGTACACATTAACCTATAAACCACTGATGAAATACATTGAGTAAGACAGAAATGAAATGGAAAATGCTTGCGTTGATGCACTAGAAAAATTAAAACTAGTATTTTCAAAATCTCATGCATCAAAAGCTCTCTAAAAAATTAGTGAAATCTCTATCCCAATTCTGATGATATTTTTCACAGAAATAGAAAAAATGTTAAAAAATTTTATGGAACCACAAAGACTAAGAACAGACAAAACAATTTTGAACAAAAAAAGCACTAAACTGGAGGCATTGCACTGTCTTATTTGAAATCTGCTATAAAGCTATAGTAATCAGCCAGTATAAAACACAGGCATCATTATAATATGTTCATTATTTTTAATTATTAAAAAGAAGTAAAAATTGCAATGGTCTATCACTTCATACCTGTTAGGATGGTTTTTATCATGAAAATGAAAGGCAGATATTATTATGGCTTGTATCCAGATACTCCTCCGGCACCTCATGTACTCATAGGTGGGGCTTTTGGAATATAACTGGATTATGTGTGAGTCACACTGGTTAGTCCACTGATTATTGTGAATAATGGTCTTACAAAAGAGAGAAGATCCACCCTAGGTGTGGGTAGCACCAAAAAATAAGCTTGTAACCTAGATGCAATAAAAAAGGAAAGGAGCAAGTTTTGCAGCTTCCTGCCTGCTATGCCATGGACTGTTTCTCCTCTGCAATGTCTCTATGCCATGCTGCCTTTCTTTGGAACCAGTCAGTTATGGACTGAAATCTCTACAAATTATAAGCTAAAATAAACTTCATATCATTTAATTGCTGTTATCAGGTTTTTTTTCCAGCACCAAAAGTAATTAAGCCAGGGATTGGTGAAGATGTGGAAAAAACAGAAATATTGTAGTAGACTCTGAGTGGAAATATAAATTAGTCATCATTAGAGAAAATGTTATGGAGTTCAAAAAATATTTAAAAATAGAATTACCAAATAATCTAACAACCCCACTACTGGGTATACAGTATATCTAAATGAAATAGAACTAGCATGCATAAGAAAGTAATTTCTGCATTCCCACATTAATTAAAGCACTATTAACAAAAGCTAAGTTATAGAATGATATTAACTGTCTATCAGTGGATGGATGGATGATGAAAAGGTGGTATATACACACAGAGGAATACTATTACACCTTTAAACACAGGAAAAATTATTTATGATGCCACCCATGAATCTGGAGGATATTGTGCTGAGGGTAGTAAGTTAGCCACAGAAAATATAAAGACCACATGATCTCACATGTGGAGCAGAAAAATGTTAATGCACAGAAGGGGAGAATAAAATTATGGAAGCTAAGTGTGTGTGATGAGAAGAGAATGGGGAGTTGATGATCAAAAGGTAAACAATTTCACACAGACAGGAAGAATAGGCATTGGAATCTGCTTTACTGAAGACTAACTAAAGTTAATAAAATGTATATATTAAGATAACAAGGATATATTTCAAATAACATAAAAAAGATAGGTAAATGAAATGATACTAATATGAATTAACTTGATTTAATCAATCCACATTACACCCATATATAGAAACAAAACAATGTAACCATACATACATAACAACATATATATATATATAATGTAATTTATGATTTAAATGAAAAATACCATGAAGTATTTATGCCTGAGTATCTGTTTTATTTCCCTTTCCTATATATTTACTAGGTGAGGGACATTTACATGTTAGTATTTGTTTATTTTAAAATGAGAAGTAGATTTAATTTAGTAGCATAATCATGCATAACTCAATAATTAGATCCAGTGGGTTCTTTTTAAACCTAGGTTAAAAAGTTAAATTCCTTTTAAACCCCTTTTTTACAAGGTTCACATTTTATCAAGAATTAGTCAATCATGACTGACTTACTATTTATCTCAATTTGGATTATTACATCCCATGTTGAACAATATACATGAGCATAGTTTAAGATGGAAAAAAATAATCAAGAGTCTATCTTGTCAAAATAGAAACTTTTTGTTTATTATTTCACAACAATTATTTTCACATTTTTCTCAGAGTAATATTAGAAAATCATTAATTGTTAGGTCTCTTTTAATTATCTATTAATGACTGTCCACACTTATATTACCCACATTTTACCATAAAGTATTTCATCATATCTGTGCAGTTTCAGCACACTACCCTGAAGAAGAGACTATAAATTTTAAAATCTTGACTCTTGTCAACATACACATAGAATGAGTATAATGTGAAATCATAAGAAATACATAAAAATATAAAAATATATTGTAGAAAACAAACCCATTTGTTTTTATACTCAGTTTTTAAAACTCATAATTATTTTTCCCATTTTACCAAAACTATGCTCTATAGGAAATTATGTTTTTCTCTTTGAAAGTATTTTGGTATCATTGTTCTTTTGCATTAATACTACGTAGGCACATTATTTTAATGGTACATAAAGGTTTACAATATTATTATACAGTAATCTAACTTATTTTATCATTCTTCTAGTATAAGATATGTTAGTTTTCAATTTTTCAATGTATATCATAAAAAGCAACTTTGAATATGTCATTCTCTATATCTTTCTTAATTTTCTTTATTTTCCTTTGCTTATTATAAACTCATTTTCTTTCAGGTTATATTTCTTAATGAAATTTAAATTTCTCAGACAATTAATTAATATTTTCTCTCTCTTTCTCCCTAACAAAGTCTCATATGTCTCATCTCATAAGAACTTGTGATATAAGAAGTAAATGAAACAACTCATCTTGTGTTATATTTATTTATAATATATAAGAACATGTATTGTCTCAAAGTTTTATCTTTAATGAAGGGAATATATATATATATATATATATATATATATATGTATATAGTAGGTGCTATGGTTGGAACTCTATTATCTTTATACTTTTTTTATCTGCATCATTTGTTTTTGTTATGGTTACTATGTTATGTTCTCAGTTTTTTGGTGAATCTATTTTATTGAAATTAAGATATTCTCCTTTGTACTATTTTTGATGGCTTTTCTAGAATTTAAAATATGATTCTTTTAATGTATCTCACTCTACCTACCTTGTTGAGCAGTACAGTATTACATCAAGGTAAAATGCAGTATATTAAGGTATATCTTAAAGACTACATACCTTAGCCATTAGTTCAGTTCAGTGTAGTTTACATGTCAAGTTATCAGCTATTGCACATAACCTCTATATTGAAGAATATCACATATTATTTTGTAGATATACCCTAATACTAGCTGAAGTCTAAATTCTCTCTTCTTTTTATAGTAGCATATGAACCAGCATTTAAAATACTTTAATGCTAAAAATAACAACAGTTGCAAATAATGTGAGAAGAGAAAGTTGCTAGAAAAAAATTAGTACATAATTTTACATTAATGTAAAGCAGTGACCTTGATATGGCTCGGTTCAAATTTGTATCTCTGAATGAAATATCTTTATTGGAGAGATTTGCAAATGTGACTTACAAGGCCTGTGTCATCGATCCACCTTCACTGTAGTGATCTCACAAAATCAGTTCCCTTCTGAATCCCAAGAAATGGTTTTTCCATTACAGGCAGAATAGCTTCCTGTTTATGGAAGAAAGTGAGTAGAAATGATGGGTAGTTGAGTTTACAAAGTTCCACACTTTACCAGCACAAAGTCAGCAAAGGAAAGTAATAACCATACCTATTGTCTTGCACTTTTTCCATCAAAAAATGCTTTTTCACATTTATTGTTCTATCCAGTTAACCCTTGGTTGGTTGTCTACAAGTTTGTCTCCCAGTTCGTGCATGAATTATCATTATATACTCATTTTTCAATATAACTCAATATCATTTTCATCTGGATGCGTTTCTTCATCTTCAATCTAGATCTGTCTAAAATCTGGGTTACCAAATAATTACATATGTTATAAGAGTTTAAAATATTAAGTTATGCATTAAGTCTACTTATTTTTGTTGGTGAAAAATAATGCACAGTCCCTGGTCATGATGGCCAGGCAAAATTATTTTTATAGGCAAATAATCTTGAATTTGAAGTCAATTTCTAAGAGTTATATAAGTAAGGGTACATAAATGTTCACATAAGGTGAATATTAAAAAGTAAAAACTCACTAATGATTCATAACAAGGAATACTCTGCTAGTCTAGTTCATGGAATATTTTCTTTACACTCCCAAATGATTATAAGAATGTAATTATTCTCCAATGAGCTATATACTCCTTAAAACAGAAACAGTATCTTATCTATTGTTTGCATTCACAATCTCTACTACATCATAAACTCTCAATAAAATGCATTGACTTAATGAATGGATAATTAATGTACTAATGAATGTACTCTAACAGAGATCAAAAGACAATCTTGTACAATTATCACATGGTATTTGTAGATTATATTATTTAAAATGAACTTTCCTAGTTTTTCTTTAATCATTGTAAACTCGTTGATGCTTAAAATTATGAATATTAGGTATTAAAATATGAAAACTCCCACACAGTTGCCTTTGAATCTGAAACAATGCATTTCTTGAGCAGAAATGGTAAGATGTCAGAAGAATGTGTAAAACTAATACATACTCATTAGAAATTTTAGATGTTTTCTTCACTACTTCTGTGCTTGGGTAAGTTTCTAATTTTCCCAATGAAGTTAGTGCAGTACTTCTGCACTAACTATAACTACCTTGAATTCTTGAACCATCATTTCATATAAGTTATTTTTGTTTAACTGACCCAGTTGTCATATTATTTTAATATACCAAGTTTTTCTCTTTCTGGAAATCACACTTCTCCTGCTGTTTTTCTCCCTATAAATGGAAATTTGCATTATATTTTAAGTATGGATAATACAATTTGACAGATTTCTGAATTGATGCAGATACTTGTCTCTATACAGGTTTATTAAAAAACTTTTTGTCTACTTCAAGTGATAGATTTTCTCCTAAACATTGAATTTATTAATGTATAAATTGTATTATAGACATAACTGGTATCTATTCTCTCATACACCACAGAATTTATTGCATTTTTTGTCATGCAATTATAGTCTTAAAAGTTTGAATGGAGTCCATATATGAAAACTGATGTACGTTTTTACCTTGTACCTCCTCTGCATTCTTCTCCATACCTGAGCTTTCAGAAAAATATAAAGCACAGATTCAAGATGTTGTTTCTTTTTAGTTTATATAAATCAAGTACATGTAAGTTGTATCATGACAAGGTTGGGAGAAAACAATAGGTAAGTAACTTTACTGGGTTAGGTTTTGATATGCTAGTTATTTTCTCACATAAAACAAATGGAAAAATTAAATTAATTATATGTGACTTTACTCCCTGGCAGGACAGTCAACATATATATTTTTCATAATTATTAAAATGAGACAAAATTGAACACATTTTGTGACAATTAGTAGATAATGAATTATTATATAAAATTAGGACTTCTTAAAATTGTAATAATATGTTATTAAAGTATATGTGTATGTTAAAGTACAAATATAATGCTTTATAGTAATTTTTTTGAAATATATAAAATTATCAGGCATCCAACTATGTAATTAGAATAGAAGAGTAAAATTTGAGGACCTGTCTGGTTATTAAAGCCTAAGGTACCTGCATTTGTAAGAGACCTGTCTTTATTGTTATACTGGGGACATTTTTCTCTTCTTGTTTAGAATTGTAGTCAACCATTCAAACATAAATATCAAAGCTGCTAGAGTCATCCCTCAGTATCCAATGGAACAACCCTCACAAGATTCATGAATATTCAAGTCCCTTATAATAAATAACACAGGAAGCCTGGTATAGTGGTACATGGCTGTCAGTCCAGTACTTGGGGGGCTGAGGGGGGAGAATTGCCACAATTTTGTACTAATTTGGAGACTTTTTTCTTTTGGTTTACAGATGAAGCAATGCATGGTTTAGCTATTTACACTTATCTATTAATATTTTTTCCCTAAAAATCTTTATGGCAAAGTCACATCAAGTAATTTCATATTACATTGTAAAAATATACTAGTAAATAAAAATATGAATGTATGCAATATGTCTTTTCTATCTTCTTCACTATAGAGAAATTTTTAGTAAATAGCACACAAGAAAATAAATGACATTTTTGTGTTACAGTATCTCCTCAAAACAGTTGGTACAACTTATTTTTGAGCCATTTGCAATATTCTTTCTTCTGAAGAAATACTATATCTTCTCCATGGAAAGTTAGAATTTGAAATTCTAAAATCAGTTACCAAATCAACTGTTGTTAATTTGAAGGAATAGAAAGTAGCCTTTCAAATAATCATAGATTAAAACATATTTTATTCCATTTACTTCATTAAATTAATATCCTAGTTTTTATTGTAAAACTTAGAAAACTCCTGAAGACTTCTCATACTTTTTTAGGAAGCAAAAATGTTCAATGCAAATAAGTTATTATACCAAAAAAACAAGTTAAAAATGGTTTTAACAAATCATTTCAAGATTAGGGTTGTATTCTGAGGAAAGATAGAATTTTAGTTGTCAATTCATTTCAAATAAATTGTGTATTTTAGAAAATATTGGGGAAACAGCAATTTAAATGAATTAAGACAAAGAAATAAATTTCTAGCACAATATGAAAAGTTACATGGGAACATGAAACTCCTTTTAGGCCACAGTTTGTGCTGCATCCATTCCCATCTTTTGCATTCTGCTTTCCTTTATAGTCAACCCATTCTCTTCTTTATCCCTCTCTTTAGCTTGGAGAGGGACTTCTAAAGATTACATAAAGTCCTCTGCCCTCTTTCTTGCAATCAGTTTAATCGGTTGGAAAAAAAAAACACACCAGTGGATCAAACAAGCAAGAAAAGGATGAGGTCATGGTATACGTCCCTGACTTTCTCACTGTAAATTCACGCTGGATGACTACATCCTGCTCCTGAAGGCCAAAGCACTTATCTGCTTCAATGTGCCACCCTTTTGGGCTTCAGTAATTACTATCTCCTCTTGCCTTCTGAGCTTTAAAGTGAAAACAACTTTGAGGTATTGCTAACTCTGCACTTTTCTGCACTTTCATTTGCTGGTTACACCAAACCCTGTTTATGACTTTGTAAATAGTCTCTTAAATTACTAATCTGAGTGTGCTATCTGATTATTGCCAAGATGTTGACTGATATAACACTGCTGTCGCCTAGGTAAAATGTCTTATCATTTATTTATGTTGATAGAAGAGAACAGTTAAAATCCAAAGCTATAAAGACTTAGGTAATCCAATCTGGTGCACTTTTATGTGATCTTACTATTCGAAGCATTATTTTATTATACTGAGACTTTAATTTCTTTAAATTAAGACAACTATTTAACAGTGAGATTTATAATATCAAGTATTGTCACCTATCACATATCTGTACATGTAGATAGACATGAGAAGTCAAATCATTAGGTGTTTGATCAGTTAACAAAAAATAAGAAGTCACAAAATATCTGTTTTAAATAATAATCACAATTTAAAGTTGGTAGATTTGAAAGTGAATCTAAGATTATGAAAACAATTTTCAGAAACATATTATGAAGGATACTGGCCAGATAATACTTAGTGAAAAAAATGTGAGAAGTGTTATATTTCCTACTTCTGTCTCTGTCTCTCTTTCCTTTTTCTTTCTCTTTATTAGTCAATTAATAGACTTCTCAGCTTCAGAAATAATTTAGAAGAAATAAAAAAATCACAGACTAGGGCTAACTGTGCTAGATATCAGCCCAATGCTTCAGTAAAACAGCTAAACTCTAAGATACAATATTTTGTTTTAGAAGAAGAAAAGATGGTTTTAAAGTATATATTTTTATATGGATTAAAAGTGTTTCTTTGAGCAATTTATTTTATATTCATCTATAGGAATCATACAAATTGTGTAAGCTTTCTTCAAATAAATCTTTTACATATTCCTAAAACTAGCACTAACTGACCGAAGTAGGAAAACAAACAGTATGGGAATTGTCCTGGATAGCTTACTAGTCACTGTAAGGAATAAATGCAGGAATTAAAAAAAAAAAAAGCAGGAATTAAGAAAATTCCAGAGATATAAGAAGAAGCAACTTGGGCTTCCCCCACAGACTGTGGGGCAAGAAAACAAGAAGTCACCAAGAAGAAAGCCGGCCCTGTGAGTTGGTGCCATGCATGGGCCACTGAGGGGACAAGGCACCAGCCTTTTCCCATATGACAACGTGAGAATAAGAAGTCACCAAGAAACAAGCCCTCCCTGTAAATCAGCACCAAGGGTGGGCTGCTGGGAGAGAGCCAGACTTCAACCTTTCCCTGTGAGTTGGTGCCATTTGCAGACTGCAGGAGAAAAGAACAAGAAGTCAACAAGAAGTAAACCCTCCCTGTGAATTGGCGCCATGTGCAGGCTGCTGGGGACAGCCAGATGCCAGCCTCTTCTGGTGTGTGGGCTGGGAATCAAGAAGAGCCAATACCCCCAACCCCACCATAAGCAAACAACTGATCCAGAGAAACCCAGCCTGAAATGATAGCTATTGAGGTAAAAAAACAATTTAACGCTTGTAGTGTTTAGAGTTTCACTGACTTTGCAGGTCTAAAACTGGTAGTCTGATCATCTATAGCATCTATGGGGGATCTCCTTCTGTAGGTGGTAGTCATTGTTAATTCCCTATTATCTTGTTTTGAAGTCCTGTAACATTTTCATTGTTTTGTTGGGTTGGGTTTAATTCTGTTTTACTTTGTTTGCTTTTATTATATCTGATGGCATGGGCAGCTATTTCAAAGATAACATGGTATATTATGGTAGCCATTTTGGATTTGCTATTATCTTGTTTTGAAGTCCTTTATTGCATTCATTGTTTTGTTTTTATTGGTTCTATTCTGTTCTGTTTTGTCTAATTTTTACTATGTCTGAAGTTATCTGCAGCTATTTTGAAGACCATAAGAGGCGTTACAGTAGCCATTGTTGATTTCCTATTGTTTTGAGGTCCTGTGTGTTGCTCATACAGATTTGTTTTGATTGACTTTATTCTGTTTTACTTGGCTTGGTTTTATTCTCTTTAAAATTTAAAAAAGAAAAAAGAAGAAGCAACTTGAAGACATTTTCCCAAGGACATTGGCATCACAATATCTTCTGACAGATCAATTGTAAACTCCAGCTATGTCCCATGCCTGGATGGCACGTTTCCTAACAATTTTAGCTAAGATACCATGCTCACTCATCTGTGTTTGGGGGGGAGAGATTAAGTCTGGTTCTCTACAGGTAAGGAGGCTACCCTAATCATAAAGAAAGGAAAGGGCTGATTCCCTGAAGCAAACAATTCTGGAAAGGCAAAACAATACTTATTTACAAAAATGAATATAGTCTTTTCAGACAGAAAACATATTTTTAGAAATGGTTTACATTTCTCATTCTTCAACATGTCACTAATCCAGTTGATAATGATTAACTTAAAAAAGCATTTTTTACATAATTAAAACATATGTTAAAGTACTATATTTCATTTCCCTATATTAGCAGCAAATTCAGATTTTATGGTGGGGCTAAAATAAATGAAAAAGAAGACAGATGAAATAAAATATTTCTTTCACATTGGAACTTTTGAAATGATAATTGAACTTTTGAATAATTTTTGTATATTAAAATTTTTATCAAATTTATTAAGACAGCATTAAATAAAATATAGATTAATAAAAACCTCATGCAGATATCCTACAACATGATAGTTTGATTAATTACTTGAATGACTCACTTTCCAAAGCACTGTACATTTGTTAATATATAAAATTTAATCAATGTAATAATTTTAAGAAGAAAGTACACTTATGATATTCTTTTACATATAAAGAAATTGAAATACAGAGAATGTAAATATACTTCCAAGATCCTGGATTTCTATATAAGATTACTTATCCTCCATTCTTAACTATTGCTACCTGTAGTGTCTTTCTCTTAAACAAAGGCTATTAATGAGACTATCTGTTAAACAAATACAGAAAATTTTAACATGAAACTTGAGCAATCAGCAGACTATTACAATTTTTTCATGTATTTCTGATGCTTATATTTATGTAATCATATAATTATAATTGTTAGAAT
>RJWT010008051.1:0-26788 GCA_004365215.1 Cuniculus paca
TTCCACAAACATCTCTTGGTTTAAACAAAACCAAACACGAAACAAAATAAAACAGAACTGTACTAGGGATTGGACCCAAGGCCTGGAGCTTGCTAGGCAAGTGTTCTACCACTGAGTTACAGACCCAGCTGTCTCAGAATTCTTGCATTTACCTGTGGATTTAAGTTGTGCTATTATATTTGCTTTACAGATCAGAAAATTGGGGCTCTGAAAGCTAAAGTTACTTGCTTAAGGGCACAGATATCTGTGAAGTGTAGAGCAGGTATTTGAACAGACCATACTGTGTAGCTGATTTGTGTTATTTCTGGTTGGATTTTGTTCTATGGCAGTGGTTCAAAGGTGAAACCAGGCCATCTACTCTGCCTCCACTCCAGCAAACCAGCAGCCACAACAGAAGCAAAATGAAGACTTCAAGTAGAGGCGATGCAGGTGGGCAGAGGCACTTGGTATGGGGGTTAAGGACAAGATAGAGGGGTACTCCTGGCCTGGGTGACACTGTTCATGTTGAGGTAGGCAAATAATGTAGCAAATAACCTCCAGATTTCAAGTAATAATGTAGAAGTTTATTTTTCATTAATGTCAAAATGGCTCATGCATGTAATCCCAGCACACTGGCAGGTCGGGGCAGGAGATTTGCAAGTTCAAGTCCAGCCTGGGCAGCTTAGAGACCCTGTCTCAAAATAAGAAATTAAAAGCATGTGTAAATGTGAAGGGGAAGAATACTGTGATACCTTGGTTGTTAACTCAATTTGTTCCAAATTCATATTTGAACACCAAAATTTTGAGAGCATATTTTTATTAAATTAGGCTATCTTCTTTCTAGTGAAGGTGTTGGGCCCCTTTGTCAAAGATAAGATGACTGAGTATGTTTAGAGTTGTTTCTGCAACTTCTAATCTGTTCCATTGATCCTGGGGTCTGTTTTTGTACCATGCTGTTTTTAATCACTGTAGTTTTTGTGTTTGTTTTTGGTATTAGGAATCAAACTCAGAACCTTGCACTTGCTAGGCAGGCACTTATGCCACTGAGCAATATCCACGGCCCCTATCACTGTAGTTTTATAGTGTTATTTCAAGTCAGGGATTGTGATGCCACCAGCTCCCTTACCTTTGTTGTTCAGGATTTCTTTTACTATTCTAGATCTCTTTTGGTTCCAAATGAATTTTGGGGTTGTTTTCTCTAATTCTGTGAGGTGTGCTATTGGTGTTTTGATCAGGATTGCATTAAATCTATGTAACAATTTAGAAGTATGGCCATTTTCACTGTATTGGTTTTTCCTACCCAAGAACAGAGGATATCTTTCCATTTTCTGATATCCTCTTTGATCTCCTTTTTTCAGTACACTGTTGTTTTCAATGTAAAGGTCTTTTACTTCCTTCATTAGATTGATTCCTAAGTATTTCATTTTTTTTTGGATGTAATTGTGAAAGTTGTTGTTTATCTAATTTTTCTCTCAATGAGTTATTTCTGTACACGAGTGCTATTGATTTTTGAATGTCGACTTTGTATCCAGCCGTACTACTGAATTTGATAATTGAATCTAGAAGTCGTTTGATGGAATTTTTGGGTTTTCTATATAGAGTATCATGTCATCCACAAATAATGATAATTTAACTTTTTCCTTTCCACACTTGATCTTAGCCAAAAGGCCGAGAAGCGATTACTTTTTCCTTTCCTATTATTCCTTTTATTTCTTTCTATTGTCCAGTTGCTCTGGCTAATGTTTCCAGAACTGTACTAAATAAGACTGGTGATAGTGAGCATCCTTGTCTTGTTCCCGATTTTAGAGTGAAAGCTTTCTTTTTTTTTTTTTTTTGTCCATTTAATATGATTTTGGCTGTAGGTTAGTTATAGATGGCTTTTATCAGACTGAGATAAAGACAATCTATTTAAACTTTATGTAGGGTTTTTATCATGAATGAGCACTGGACTTTGTCAAAAACTTTTTCTGTATCTGTTGAGATGATCGTATGGTTTTTTTTTGTCTTTAGCTCTGTTAATAGGCTATATTATGTTTATTGATTTACCTATGTCAGACCATCCCTAAATTCCTGGGATATATCCTACTTCATCATGGTATGTAATCTTCTTGATGATTTGCAGTCTTCTGTTTGCCAGTATCTTATTGAGCATTTTTTCATCAATGTTCATTAGGGAGATTGGCCTGTAATTCTCTTTCTTAGTTGGGTCCTTCTCTGGTTTTGGTGTCAGGGTAATGCTTGCCTCCAGGAATGATTTGGAAGTATTCCTTCCCTTTCAATTTCATTAAAGATTTTGAAAAGTAGTGGTATTAGGTCTTCTCTAAATTTCTCATAGAATTCAGCAGTGAATCCATTAGGGCCTGGGCTTTTCTTTGTTGATAGGTTTTTAATTACATCATAGATTTCATTTATTGATATTGGGTTATTTAGGATTTTTATATCTTCTTGATTCAGCTTTGGTAATTCATATGTATCTAGGAATCTGTCAATTTCTTCTGTATTTTCCATCTTATTAGAATATAAGTTTTCAAAGTAGGTATAGATGATTTTCTGGATTTCTGCAGGATCTGTTATAATTTCACCCTTTTCATTTCTAATTATGTGGATTTGAGTCTTTCCTTTTTTTTTTTGATAAGGTTGGCTAAGAATTTGTCAATTTTATTTAATTTTTCAAAGAACCAACTCTTAGATTCATTGATTCTTTGTATTGTTTTCTTAGTCTCCATTGCATTAATTTCTGCTCTTGTCTTTATAATTTCTTCTCCCATATAAGCTTCAGGCTTGGCCTGTTCTTTAGAAGAAGGTTGTTTATTTGACCTCACTCGGTTTTTCTGACATAATTCACCATTGTAAGCTGGGCGTGGTGGTTCACACCTGTAATCCCAGCACTCGGGAGGCTGAGACAGGCGGATCATTGTGAGTTCGAGACCAGCCTGGGCTACAAAGTGAGCTCAAGGCCAGCCTGAATGGCATAGTGAGACCCTGTCTCAAAAACACAAGGGCTGGGGATCTAGCTCAGTGGCCTAAATGCCTGCCTAATAAGTGCAAGGTCATGAGTTCAATCCCCAGTGCCACCAAAAAAAAAAAATTCACTATTGTACATTTCCCTCATAGTACTGCTTAAATTGCATCCCATATGGTCCAATGTGTTGTAATGGCATTATCATTTAATTGTAGAGACTCTTATTTCTCCTTTTATTTCATTTCCATGTGTTTATGAAGTTTTTCTGGTTTCTTCTGTCATTGATTTCCAATTTCATTGTGCTCTGGTTTCATAATATGCATGAGATAATTTCAATTCCTTGCATTTAATAAGCATGTTCTATGAGCTAGTGTGTGGTCTGTTTAGGAGAACATCTGTGTGCAGCTGAGAACAATGTGTACTCTGATGTTGTGGAGTGGAACCTTCTGTAGACATCTACTAAGTGCATTTGTCCAAAAATTTGGTTTAGTTCTGATATTTCTTTGTTGATTTTCTGTCTAGTTGATCTGTTTATTTGTGATAGTAGGGTATTGAGGTCCCCTATTACAATTTTTTAGTACTTATTTGATATTTTATGTCTGTTAATATTTGTTTTATATAGTTGGGTGCACTGGTATTTGATGCATATATATTTGGTTGTTATCGTGGATGGTTCCCTTTACAAAGATGTAGTCTTCTTCGTCTCTCTTTATCAGTCTTTGCTTGAGATCCACTTTGTCAAAAAATAGAATAGCTACCTCTGCTTTTTTCTGGGGTCCTGTTGCATGGGCTATTAATTTCCATCCTTTGACTTTCAGTCTTTGAATTTCTGTTTGAATTAAATGTATTTCTTCTATGCAGTACATTGTTGGGTCTTGCTTCTGTATTCATTATGCCAGCTGTTTCTTTTTATTGGTGAATTGAGACCCTTTACATTGATGGTTATTAACTGATATGTATTGATTTATCCTTGTCATGTTCTTTTCCTGTTCTTGGTTCCTTTTTCCACCCTTTGTTTGCTTGCCTTGCCTGGTGTATTCATTCTGTTGGGGTTTATGATGTCATAGTTCTTGTTATCTCTTTCTTGAATATCCTTTAGAACGTTTTGGAGTGCTGGTTTGGTGGTTATGAATTTCTTCATATGTTTTTTGTAATAGAAATATCTTATCTCTCCATTAATTTGAAAGGTAGTTTTGTGGGGCATATCAATCTGGGTTGAAAGTTGTTTTCTTTCTTTCTTTGGCACCAGGGATCAAATTCACGACTTTGCACTTGCCAGGCAGGCGCTTAGGCCACTGAGCTAAATCCTCGGTCCTTGTCTTTTTGAGACAGTGTCTCACTATGCCATTCAGGCTGGCCTTGAGCTCACTTTGTAGCCCAGGTTGGTCTCGAACTCACAATAATCCTCCTGTCTCAGCCTCCCGAGTGCTGGGATTACAGGTGTGAGCCACCAGCCCCAGCTGGAGATTGTTTTCTTTTAGGATTTGAAATACTTTATTCCAAGCTCTCCTTGACTTGAGGGTTTGTGTTGAGAAGTCTGCTGTGATTCTGATGAGCTTTCCTCTAGAGATGATTTGCTTCTTTTCTCTAAAAGCTTTTACTATTCCGTTCTTGTGTTGAACTTCTGAAACTTTGACTATTATATGCCTTGGCATAGATTTTTTTTTTATCATGGTTAATTGGAGTTCTATATGCCTCACTTGTCTGAATGTCAAATTGTTTTCCTCTGCTTGGGAAATTTTCTGCCATGACTTCTGTGAACACGTTTTTTATGTCGTTTGCACTATTGCGTACTTTTTTATTGACTCTGATCAATCTTTTTTCATTTTTTGGTTTTTTAAGACAGGGTCTTATTGTGTCATTCAGACTGGCCTTGAACTCACTATATAGCTCTTACTGGCCTTGAAATTGAAGTGATCCTCCTGCCTCAGCCTCAAGAGTGCTGTGATTACAAATGTGCGTCGCTATACCTGTCCTTGATCAATCTTATGTTATTCTTCTTTGCATCATCTAGCAGTTGTTAGATGATTTTTTTGTGATCCCTTGCTATTTTTAAGAAATTTTTCTTTTCCTGATCACTAACTGCAATCCTGTCTTCTATATCTGATATTCTGTCTTCACATTGGCTCACTTTGCTCTATATATTTTCAGTGGCATTTTAATCTCCTGGATATTTGTTTGAATCTGTTCCATGTATTCCATTTCTTTCCTATGAAGGGTGCTCATGGTTTCCATCATTTTCCTAAACTGTTTTTTTTTTTAATCTCTAGAATCACTAACCATGTCTTTCCTTATGATCACCATTATCTGAGAGATAATTTCTGATTTGATTTTTTTTTCCTAGAGCCTCATTCATCGACTTTGTTACTTCCACTGTTACCACTTCAGAGTCCAGGTGGGTGGCATTTGAATTGTCCCACCTCCCCTGGGTTTGCCCTTGGTAAGGTGGAAGCCTGGGATTACATCTTGCTTAAGTGTCTTCTCATTTTTTTTTTTTAGTTGAATTCCTTTAGTTGAATTTATTGCTAATATTTAGAACCCTCAGGAAAAGACTACTTAGAGATTTCTTCCCGGTATAGCTGGCTTTTAGGTTTTGAGTCTGTTGTAAGATCCTACCTCTTCAGTTTATTGGGGATGAGAAGTTGCTGCTTATTCAAAGAACCTAGTACCTGATTCTTTGAATAAAAAAAGTCAATCCCAAAGTTACACACTGTGTGATTCCATTTATACATGGAATCTTAGAAATAGAGAGCAGATTAATGATTGGTAGGGCTTAGGGACAGAGTTGGGGGGACACTAGTATTGGGAAGAAGGTGAGTGTGATTGTAAAGGACAATAGGTGAGTCATTGGCCTTGTGGACACGTTCTGTATCTTGTCCGTCTCAATGTCAGTGTCCTATTAGTGACATTGAGCTGTAGTTTTGCATGATGTTACTGCTGGGAGAAATTGGGTAAAGGGTACATAGGATCTCTGTGTTATTTCTTCAAACTGCATGTGAATTTGAACTTATCTTCAAATAAAAAATTTAATTAGAAAAAAAAAGACCAATCAGGGTTACTACCACAAATGAAAATAAATATTATTAAGCTACAAGCTTTTCTTAAGCATTTAGGTTCAGCTTATGAATCTTACAAATTTTATAAATACCTGTAAGGAGAATTTTGGAATTTGGTTAAATTCCCCTGAACTTTTTAAGGCACATTTAAAAATTTAATACATTCATTTTCATTATCATAGAATTGTGTGTGTGATTATCAAAAACCCTTTAGATATTTAAGTAAGTTTTACGTATCAAATAAATAGACAACTATGGGTAATCTTATGTTCTTTAAAAGTTCCAATAATTTATACACATTTAATAAGAGTTTCTTAAGCCTTTCAACTTAAATCTAAATTGAAATCCCTTTTGCACCTTTAAAATTAAAACCCAAGATTAGCCTGTTAATCGTTGTCTCTTAAACCATACAGTTAAATACCAGATGTATGCAGGTATTCATACATTTAACACAACATTAATTTACTTCATCATCTCAGAACTTAATACTAAAATTTCACAGGATTAAGCTGAGGCTCTCAGATCCATTAAAGAAATAGTATTAATTATTTTCCTCAAATGCACTGGGCTGTATCTGGAGTTGGGATTTCAGTGGCAACTGAGAATGGAGTTTCTGCCACTGGGTAGCTTTGTCCCCTGCTGGTGCGAGCCAGGCCAGAGGAAGCAAGGACTCTCAGCACCTGTGCTCCAGTGCCGTTACTCCCTGTCCCGCAGAGCCTTAGCTCATGCAGTACTGAAGAGGCAGCAGAGTAAAGTTTTGCATGGCTGCTGTGCCTCCTTCTGGGATTGTGGTCCCAATTCTCAGGTCGTTACCCTGTATCCAGCACTGGTAATGGGGCAGGTGCTATTTATTGAAGGCACAGTAACTTCTTGTTTAATCTTCATGACAACCCCGTGAGGTTATTTCCATTTTACAGATGGAGGAACTGAGGCCACGTGACAGAGCAATCTTGTGGCCTGTGCAGGTCTCAGAGCTAGTAGGAGGCTGTGTCTTCTGCATTAGTCTTGTTCTTCACCCTCCCTTGCCTGACCTTTCCATCAGCTCTGGAGGTGGGAAAGTAGGGATTTGGACTCAGACCAGTGAACTCTTTTTAGATACATTTGTTAAGGCAAGAATGCTAAAGTGTTTATAATCATTCATTGATTTAGTTGCTGTCCCCTGCTGTGACAGCAACTGGCAGGGCACAAAAAGTGAGTTCCCAGCTCTTCTGACTGGAGAGTTGGATGTAGAGGGTCTAACATTTCTATTAGATTCATCCTTCATAGAGTACTTTGCAGCTGGGCATGGTGGCGCACCATGTAATCCCAGGTCTTGGCAGGTTGAGGCAGGAGGATGGCTACAAGTTCAAGACCAGCTGGGCAACTTCTTGAATCAAGGTTCAGATGCTTACAATTAAAGGGGGGGTCTGCCTTGGCCCTCTGCCCCCTCTGCTTCCCTATCACTACTTTAACCTGGGCCTAGAGTGGAGCCTGGAGCTCTTTGGTGGGTGCAAGTTTTGTCCTCTATTCAGCGTTGCAGCCTCTATCCCACTGGGTGCGTAGGGTGGTGCCTGGAACCTCTCTCCTTGTATTCTCTGGGAACTGGCCCCAGGCCTGCCTGCACCTTCACCCTCTCCTTGTCCTTTCCCATTTGTGCCCAGCAGTGCCCTCCAAGCTCACTCCATTGATGACAAGCCAGTCAAAGAATGCACAAGAAAGGCACATAAGGGAGAAGCCGCACCAAGGAAAGACAACAGCCAAACCCCGGCTAATGAGGGTATGAGGAGCATCTTCCCACAAGCCTGGGCCCCGGGGCAGGGACAGGGTCAGGGTTGTAGCAATTGTGCTCTGAGCACCTGGCAGGTGCCAGACTTGACTCATTTCCTCCTTACAGAAACCTCATGGGCACACCATATCCTTCCTGTTTCACAGAGGGGAAACTGAGGTGCAGGGGAATAAATGACTTGCACTAGGCCAACAGCCAGAAAATGACAGTGTCAGAAGTCCAAGCCAGTTAAACAAAGCTGGTGCTGTTGTGGTTAGTCTCAGGAAAAGTCAGAATCACATTTTGTTATGCTGCATTAGGAATGCAATCCAGTGGCTTATCTGAAACTTTCAATCTGTTGACCCTTGTGGAACACAGTGCACGTTGATGCAGGGCTTGGAAGCTCCCGGTCACATTTTCCATCAGCCGAGGCCATTGTACCTAAATATTTTTTATTATGCATTTGTTTTATGGATTCTGTAGTTACTAAATGTTATAAATACTATAGAATGCTTAACCTCTTCAAGGAAGTTTTTATTTAGTTTTTTGAGACAGGGTCTTACTGTCAGATCTTGAACTCATGTTGATCCTCCTGCCTCAGCCCCCCAGTGCTGGGATTGTAGGTGTGCACCACCGTGCCCAGGGAGAAAGTTTGTAATAGTTCAGTGAACAATGACTATAAAGAAAAAGGGAAAAAGTATTTGCTTTGAAATCACTTTTCCTACTTTAGCCTTCAATTTTGCAAAATTGCTTTTCAGGGCCCCAGGACTCTTAGGAAGAGAATTTGTTTCTGATGTAATTTTTTCCCAACTTTATATGTTTTTGTTTGATACAGAGCATGAACTTGGACAATTTGAAATATAAACCTTGTGCTCTTAGCCAGTTCTTAATAGTGTCTCTTGTAATCATTCACTCATTCAGTCAACAAATATTTATTGAGTACCTGCTATGTGTCAGGCCCTGTTCCGAGTGTGGAGATTCACCAGTGATGTGGTTCCTGACCTTAGCGAGCTCACATTCTATTGGGGGAGACAGAGGGCAGCCAAGACAAATATGTGTGGCTAGTGGTGGAATGAGCTGTGGGGAGGTGAAAGAATAAGCTTAGGGGCCAAAAAGGTATGGAGAACAGGTGCAGTAACCACTGTAGATAGTGTGGTCAGGGAAGGGTGTTAAGGTGCCAGCCTTTGAGACCAGAAGGCCACGAGGAAGCAGCCGTGTGGACAGCAGAGGGAGGAGTGCTTCAGGCAGGGCAACCAAGTACAGAGGCCTTGGGGATGGCATGACTGGAGCAATGATGATGGGAAAGATGGGGGGTGAGACTGGGGTGTGACCTTGGAGCCCATGACCCAGCCTTGTGTTTTTATGCTGGGTAAGCTGGGAAAACAGACTCTCAGGGTCTGGAGGTTTTTTTTTTTTCTTGTAGTATGAGAGATTGAATGCAGGTGTGCTCTACCACTGAGCTACATCCTTAGCCCTTTAAAAGATAATTATTATTTTGGAGAATTGAACGTAGAACCTTCACACTGAGCTGCATCCCCAGCCCGTTTTTGTTTTTTTATTTTGAGACAGAGTCACTCTAAGTCACTAATTTTCCCAGGCTGGGGTTGAACTTGCAACCCTCCTGCCTCAGCCTCCCAGAGTGCTGGGATTACAGGTGTGTATTACTATGCCCAATTTCACTCTGCATTTTTTTGGGAGGGCCTAGTATGTGCCAAGCACTGTACTGAGTACTCAGGATGCAGACATGAACAAGTCACTGAGAGTTTGTGAAGTTATGAGACTTAGCAGAAGACACACCTTTTTTTTTTTTTTTTTTTAGCACCAGGGATCGAACTCACGACCTTGCACTTGCTAGGCACGTGCTTCGGCCCCAGAGCTAAATCCCCGGCCCTTCAGAAGACACATCTTAAATCAATTTTAAAAGGTGCACATCTGTAATCCTAGCACTCTGGGAGGCTGAGGCAGGAGTATGGCAAGTTTGAACCCAACCTGGGCAACTTAGCAAGACCCTGTCACATAATTTTTTTTTTTTTTTTTTGCAGCACCGGGGATCAAACTCAAAACCTCACACTTGCCAGGCAGGTGCTTAGGCTGCTGAGCTAAATCCCCAGCCCTTGTCTTTTTGAGACAGGGTCTCATTGTGCCATTCAGGCTGGCCTTGAGCTCACTTTGTAGCCCAGGCTGGTCTCAAACTCACAACGATCCACCTATTTCAGCCTCCCGAGTGCTGGGATTACAGGCGTGGGCCACCATGCCTGGCTCATAATTTTTTTTTTAATTTTTATTTTATTTTATTTTTTCTGGCCTGGGGAATTGAACTCACGACCTTGTACTTGCCAGGTAGGCGCTTACACCACTGAGCTAAATCCCCAGCCCAGACCTAAATCCCTGGCCCCCCTGTCACATAATTAAAAAATAGAAAAAGAGGGCTGGGGATTTAGCTCAGCGGCCTAAGCGCCTGCCTGGCAAGTGTGAGGTTGTGAGTTCGATCCCCAGTGCTGTAACAAAACAAAACAAAACAAAACATCCCCTAAAACATGCAAAGAATAGTTTCCCATTAATTTATCCATGGAGCTCCAGGCACTGTCCTGTGTACTGGCCATGCAGGTGTGATAGAGCAGTGACAGCCCCGCCTTCCTGGCCTGACACACTAATAGAAGGAGACAAACAAGAAGGCAATGGGGAAAATGTCTGTTATGGTAGGCGACAAGTCCTAGGAGAGAAATAAGTTGCGAAATGGGGAGACAGCATTGTAAGCTACAATTGCAGACTGAGGTGCACTGCAGGGCTGTAGTTCTGGCGGTCAGAGGAACCCATTTCTAGAACAGATGTCCTTACATCCTGCTCTTCGAGACTCACCTGCGAGTGGGATGTGTGCTGACAGCGCAGGCTACCAGCGCCAGCCTCCATGTGGCAGCTGTGGGCCCAGCTCTGGAGGTGTGCATTTCCCATAAGGTGTTGCTGGATGTGTTGGCCTGGAAATGGGGAGGCCAGATGGAGGAGTGGCTAGGAGCCCAGAACTCAAGCACAACGGCTCTGCTGTGTGTGACCATGGGTCCGTTACTGCCTCTGATGCTAGGGTCCCATTGTTATAAGTGCCTGTGGCTCGCAGTAGCACTCTTCTCGGAGGCTGCTGAGAGGTAAGGGCTGCCAGGTGCTCAGTACCCAGTACTCAACACACCTGTGTGTTACTGGGAGTTCAGGAATGCAGAAGCTGAGAGCTGGGAAGGTGCAGATTCTAGCAAAGGATGGAAATGAGGAAGAGCAGAAAGAATTAAGAGAACCAATGGACTGAGGGTGGAGGGCTAGAGCCAGAGAGACTAGTATCCGTTTTTGTTCACTGAATGCGTACTGAGCATGCCAGGCACTGATTAAGTGACTTGATTGTGAATTTTTTTTTTTTTTTTTGCGGCACCAGGGATTGAACTCACGACTTTGCGCTTGCCAGACAGGCGCTTAGACCGCTGAGCTAGATCCCCAGCCCTGTTTTTGAGACAGGGTCTCACTATGCCGTCCAGGCTGGCCTTGAGCTCACTTTGTAGCCCAGGCTGGTCTCGAACTCACAACGATCCACCTATCTCAGCCTCCCGAGTGCTGGGATTACAGGCATGAGCCACCATGCCCGGCTTTGATTGTGAATTTTATCTTGTTCATATTTTACAGCCACTCTCTGGAGCACATATAAGTTATTTGCCATGTTTATATTGACTGGGCTCTGGGAGGGTCATTAACCCATTCAGGTTTCCTTAGAGGATAAGTGGTAGAACTGGGATTTGAACCAACTGTGTGTAGGCCTAACATCCAAATCATGGTCAATGCCTGGTTCACCTACTCCATGTAGTTTTAAACTCATTGAATTCTTGTCTTAGAGTATGGAAAAATGTACACTGGGACTCAGAAGTCTGGCTCCAAGCTGGTCGTGGTGGTGCACGCCTGTCATTCCAGCACTTGGGAGGCTGAGGCAGGAGGATTCTTGCAAGTTCAAGACCAGCCTGGGCTACAAAGTGAGCTCAAGGCCAGCCTGAACAGCATAGTGAGACCCTGTCTCAAAAAGACAAAAATGAAAAAACAAGTCTGGCTCCAATTCCAGCACTGTCACTTGGCTGCATGATACTGAAGAATCAGCAGAGTGAAATTCATGAGCATGGGGTAGCTGGTAGCTGAACTGATGCCATGTGTCACCTGCATAGCACCTGCCCCAGCATGTAGTGGGCTTTCAACAATGGTTATTACTGCTATTATTTTTGTCCATTTTCTGTGTCTGTTGGATGTAACCTTGGGCAAGTCACTTACCCCCCCCCCGACATCATTGTTCCACAAGGGTCTTGCATGATGGGACAGGAAGTGGTGGCTCTGACCACCCGTTTGGCTTTCCTTGCTTCTCTTCCACATCTGACCCATCCCTTGTCACTTTCTCATTCATCTGGGGCATTCGTTATTATTATCATTGTATCATTACCATTACTGTCATCTCAATAGACTATTTCATTCATTCTCAGAAGCCATTGATCATAGTTGTAACTTTGTTTTCCTACTGATATTTGTCAGTTAAGTGGTGATGTGCCATCAAGGGTACCGTGACTTTCCACATCAGAGATGTGAAATTAAGGGAAAATGTGCGTTTCCAAGTGGATGAAAGGGTCACTGAGTGCCCCGATTTTTAAGCGCACTGATGCACAGACAGTAGGGACCCGTTGCTCCACTTGGGGTGCATTTACTGAGGTGGCTGCATGGCATGCAGATGGTGAGAGGGGAGGTGCCCAAGCCCCATGATCTCTGGTCCCTGTGCAGTACCCCCTTGCTTTCCTGTTCTGTGACCACAGATGATGCTCCGGAATCAGCGAAACTTGCTCCAGGATGTCTGCAAACACAAGTGCTTCCTTGCCAAGAAGAATGAAGAGTTGGTTAGGACCATCCTGGACACAGAGGCCAGCACAGCGCTGCAAGTGCGGGCCATGCTGCAGCAGGAAGACATTGCGGTGGTGAGTCTGCCCCATTCCTTCTCTCAGCCCTCAGCCCTGTTCCCACTGTGACCCCATCCATGCTTTGACCACCTACTGGGGCTTTGGAGTCAGGTTCAAGTGGGGCTCTGTGAAGTGGGGCACACGAGCGCTCACCTGAAAGGGAAGTTGTAGCCGCCACCCATAGTCCCTGTGTAAGAGGAAGTAACTGCCACTGCTCCAGCCATCGCTGCTGCACAGTGTGGTACTAAGTGCTTTATATCTTTACATTTGTCTAGTCTTTACAGCAACTTGACGAGGGATTCCATTACCTCCCATCTCACATATGAAGGAATGAAAAGGCAGCAAGGATAAGTGACTTGCTTAGAGTCATCCAGCTAGCAAGGATCAGAGCTGGCACTTGAACCCAGACAGTCTGGCACCAGGATCCGTGCTCTCTCCCACTCTGAGCATGCACAGCCTGGGGTTGGCACGTTAGGCCTGATAGGGAAGAATGAATTTGCAGAGCCCAGGGAGCATCTTCTACCTCCTCTGGGGAGATGTGGTGACACTGTAGTGAGAGGGCAGGAAGTTCCCTGGTGACCCAGGAGTTTGGGCTGGAGAAGAGATAGGGAAATGGCTGCATGAAGTGATTCCTCTTTGTCTGAAGTCTGCCCTGTGAGGAGGGGGACAGCGCACACTGAGTCTGAGAGGTGCAGAGGAAATTCAGGCTCCTTGGGGACCATGTTAGTTGCTGTATCTGACATTCAGTCCTCATTGAGTTTGGTGAGGAAGCACCCGGGTTGCCTTACAAGATGTCACAGACCAGGCAGCTTCAACAGCAGAGGCTGATTTTCTCATAGCTCTGGAGGGTGGGAGTCCAAGATCCCGGGGCCGGCAGTTAGGTTCTGGTGCAGCCTCTCTTCCTGGCTTGCCTGTTGCTGGCTTGCTATGACTGCCATGGCCTTTCCTCTGTGTGCACAGAGCGAGCACTGTTGTCTCTTCTTATGAGGCTGCCAGCCCTGTCAGATGAAGGCCCACCCTTATGCCCATCCTTGATCATCTCCCTAACGGCCCTGTCCCCAAATGCAGTCACACTGAGGGACTAGGACTTCAGCATATGAATTTTAGCAGGGATCAAGGCCAAGGACATGCAGCCGAAGGAAACTTAATAAAACATTCTCCAAATTTTCCTCTTTTGGTCCATTATCTTTTGTTGTTGCTGTTATCTTTGATGTTCCCTATGAACCTTTGGGAACAGCAATCATAAGACACCTCATCCACATCAAGCTCTTTTTCCAGGGAGCCACAGGCAGTTAGAAAGCCTTGTGTGTGTCCTGTGCTAGAAGTGGGGAATATATGGATCCTGGAGGGGGCCCCCTAATCTAGACATGTGAGCACCAGGAAGTTTTTCTTGGAGAAAGTGATACTTGGGCTGAGATCTGCAGGGAAGGTGTTAAAGTGGCAGAGGGAACAGGTGCCTAAGACCTGGGGTGAGAGGCAGCATAGCTGACTCAAGGATCCACATGGTGCTGTGTGAGGCTGGATAGTAAGGTGTGAGGAAGGGATCAGAGAGGGAGGAGTTGACTTGGGTCAGATCAAGGAGGGCCTTTGTTGGTAGAAGGATAGGGGTGACTGTTTTCTGGCTTCTGGCCAGAGGCTAGTCCTGAGAATAGGATTGGGGCTGGGACTCCTCTGAGGAAGTGGTGACTTGCCGCAGCTGGCTGGGAGTCTGAGGGTCAGCAGAGGCTGGGGTGAGCTGAGCCCACTACTTCTGCAGAACATGATGGACATCTTGGAGTACTCAAACAACAAGCTGCAGAGGTCGAAGTCTGAGCTTCAGGAGTGGAGAGAGAAGGAGGAACGCAAGAAGAGCAGTAAGAATCCTGGGGGCAGGCTTCTTGGCCCTCACCCTTGGCTTTTTGCGGGGAGGCAGCTGCAGCACACTCACCTTCACCTGCCTTTCAGAGCTCATCAGGCCTCTCCTCTCCCTCTTTGGCAGATGGAATTACTGAGACACAGGACTTAGAGCTTAAGTTTTGAGAACTTAGCACATTCCAGGCTCCAGCTGTCTTCATCTTCTTGATTTGTGTATATGTAGTCATTATAGCCTCTTGTGGTGCAGGGACTCTTCTCCAATTTTACAGATGAGGAGACGGAAGCTAAGGGGGGTGAAGGAGCCCAGTGAAGGTTATACAGCTTGGAGCCAGAATCCAGTCCTAGCCTGGCTCTGTTCCCTGTCAAGGTCCCTCTGGGAGTGAGTGACTGGGCCAGGACACAGGTCTGCTGGCTTTCATCCTGCAGGGCCTGTGGCTTCCTCCTCCTGAGCAGATGAGATGTTTTCTGCCGAAGCGGGTGTGCCAGGCAGGCTCTGACATGAGGGATCCCCTCCATGCAGGAGGATGGGGTAGACTTTGTCTCAATCCTGCCAGGGATCGTGTTTTGGGGGCCAGTATAACCCTGGTCTCACTGGCCTGAAGATATGGCACCAGTTTCATTTCTCTTTCCTTCTCAACATTGTTTCTGCAGGCCTGGGGCACTATCTAGGGGCTAACTTTTCCCTCCGCCCCAGCCTTTTGTGTGCTCGCCTCAGTCCAGACCCTACTCCGCTGGCCAAGGAGAATGCAGTCTCCGGGAATGGCCTTTGAGGGGAAGCCCTCCTCCTGTCCCTCTAACCTCCCCTCTACACCTCTCCCCAGGCCTGGAGCAGCAGGCAGAGCAGCTGAACGCCAGGATCAAGAACACCCAGGAGTTGGTGAGCCTCCTGAGCACCTACATGGACCACGAATACCCCGTCAGGTCAGTGCAGATTGGCAGCCTTGTGCGCCAGCTGCAGCAGGTGAAGGACAACCAGCAGGTAGGGGTGCTTGCCACTGCCCCCGAGCACGTGGGAGGTGGAGCCGGTGCTCACCCTTCTGCTGGCCCCCAGGAGGAGCTGGATAACCTTGGTGAGATGCGCAGAATGGTGCTGAAGACTCTGTCCGACACAAAGCAGGAGAAAAAGAGAAAAGTCTGGAGGTCCCTGGTGGTGGTGAGTCACCAGCTACTGTTATGCGTCTCCAGTGCTGCTCCAGTCCTGGGCCCCCTCCAGGATCCATAAATTCCCCACTTCTAGCACAGGACACACACAAGGCTTTCTAACTGCCTGTGGCTCCCTGGAAAAAGAGCTTGATGTGGATGAGGTGTCTTATGATTGCTGTTCCCAAAGGTTCATAGGGAGCACCTTTCCTGGTTCTCTGCTTCTAGTTCACTGGACTGTCCTCTGCCCCATATCTGCTATGCATTGCTGCCCAGAAAGAGGCACCCAGGGGACAGACCTCCTTTGTCCACAGAAAACCCAGCGCCCTCGTGACAAGACCCTCCTACAGGTGACCCAGGACAGTCAGTACCAGCAGAAATGCATGGTCAAGTGCAGAGACGTGAGTGGACAGGAAGGCCGTGGTCCCTCTGAGGAAGCGGGGTGGGGAGTGGGCAGCTCCCAGGCTGTGGGAGACAGGCTTCTTCTGATGCTTGACTCTGGTGTGGCCTTCCTCCTTGCCAGCGCCATTCCCGTCACTCATCACTGGTCTGGGAAGAGGGTTCATGCTGGTCTGGGCCTTGCCTCAGTGGCCACCATCACTGGCTGTGACCTGTTAGCAGCATCTTCAGGCATCCCCTGCTCAGCCATCGTGCACCGCGCCATAGACCCCTCAGTTCTCACCACTGACCACCATGCATGTCAGCGCGAACCGGCTTCACTGTTGCCACCCCCTCAAATGGGTTTTCATCATCTCACGCCTTCACGGGTTCTCCATGCGAGTGCCCTTCCCCACCAGCGGCCACTCACCCTCACGGCAGGCAACACGATTCTGTTCCTCGTGGCCGCTCCCCTTTCTCAGCACCATTGAATGTTGGCAGCGACTTGGGAGGCTGCTCGTCCTGTGCTGGGAGGACCCCCTCTCCAGAGTCCAGCATGTCCCCGTGATGAGACCATGGCGTTTCCCCAGGGATTCCTGCACCTTGTGCATTTCACCCTGTCCTCCCTTGGACTGGGGCCACTTGGCATCTCACTCCTCCCCTGTGGTGCTTTCCCCTCATCAGCTTATTAACCAGTCGAAGGAGAAAATGCCCACATTAAGGGCTGATGTGGAAGCGCTCCAGGCCCGGGTCCGAGATCTGCGGGAGGTCATTTTTGAGGATATTCTGCTCCGGAGACCCAAGTATGTGCTCTCTGTGCAGCTGCCTCTTAAACTGTGCTCCTGGAGGCTCTCTTCCCAGGGAAGGCAGCCTGGTGTAGAGGGCAGAGCCCGGTGCAGGGAGGGAGGAAGCCTGTGTGTCCACCTCAGCTCTGCCACTGGCCACAGGCAGATGTCACCTTCCTGTCTCGGCTTCCTTTTCCCGTCAGCACCCAGCAGGCTGGGTTAAGCCATCTCTGAGGGTCTCAGATCCCCTGCGTCAGCCAGGTGGGTTGTTGAGAAGGCAGAAGTGAGTGGGGTGATTGGTCCCAAGGAAGAGGCGCGGCCTAGAAGACACAGGCTTCTGTGCCCGAAGGGAAGAACTTCTTTCCTGCTGCAATCAGTTCTCAGCCAGATGTGTTGCTGCACGACTGTGATCTCAGCACTCAGGAGGCTGAGGCCGGAGTACTGTGAGTTTGAGGGTAGGCAGGGCTACAAGACAAGTTCAAGGCTGGCCCAGATTACCTTGACTCAGCCTCCCTTCTTCTCCAACAAAAACAAAAACAAACACAAACCAAACACAATCTCAAAGCAGTTCCTTGCCTTTCCTTCCTTGGATCAGGCCCTATGTGGCTGAGCTGGGAGTCCCAGTCCAGGCCTCTGCATGAGGCACTGCAGATTCTTGTGTGACAGAGCCTAGCATCTGCAAATTGTTTACTTTCTTCTTTGTCTCTATGTTTGCCTCCTCCCATCCTTTCCTTTCCTTTTCTTTTTTTTCTTTCTTATTTTTTTGGTACTGGGGATCGAACTTATGACCTTGCGCTTTCCAGGCAGGTGCTTGGGCCACTGAGCTAAACCCCCAGCCCCCTTTCCTTTTCTTCCAACTCCTCTTCCCCCTTTTCTTTCTCAAAAAGTTGTTTAGTTACACAGTGCCAGGGACCATGTGAAGGATAGCAAATTTGTCCCTGCCACTACGGAGCCAAGCTGTGAATCAGACCTTAGTGGACAGTAAGACACAAATGTCAAGTTGGGACTGAGCCAAGAGCTGCTGAGGAGAGGCCTGTGGTGCTGGGAGACTGTGTCCTGGGGCAGTGAATCTGGGCCATCAAGAGGGTTTCCCTGAGTATGTGGCTCCCCAGGCAGAGAGGCTGGAGAGAAGCAAAAGGAGGGTGATGCCAGGTGGCAGTGCCAGGGTCCCTGGGGATATCATAAGTTGGCACCCATTACCTTCACCTGGGTTCTGAGCATGTTGAACTGAGACTGAAAAAGGCGAGCCCAATGTGGGCTAGATCAGCACTCTTACTCTGCTAAAGCTCACTTGAGAGAATGTGGCTCCTGTCTGCAGACATTCTGGCTTCCTAATACGAAACCCGAAGTGAGGCAGATAGAGCCACCCAGCCACGGCAGATCTGGGCATCTGGCCCTTGGAGCAGAGGGAAGTGTGGTCCTCGCAGGGTGCCTGTGGCTGAGACAAAGGACTGGACTTCCGAGGCCCCTCTTCTCCAGACTCCCCATTCAGGTAGTCCACCCTTTTTGCAGCAGCAGAGAGAGTCGAAGGGGCAGAGAGGCCTAGAGAAGCAGCCTCACTGATGCCCTTGCACGAGGAAGGGAGTCCCAGGCACAGGAAGCAGCTTTCCGTGCCAAAGTGGGAAAGGCCTGCTGCTGGGCAGAGCTGTTCCAGCCGGAGCAAGCGGAGCAATCACGTGGAGACTGCACTAAATGTGTTAACTAGCAGATTCCAAACCAGCGGGTATGCAGGGGGTTTCATGGTGCTGCTCCTTTGACATATTCTTGGGTGCTGCTGCTGCTCTGTGGGCCACGCGCCGAGCAGTGAGGCGAGGACTGGCAGGAAGAAACTCAAGAGTGATGGGGAGAGTAGCAGACGGAAAGAAGCAAGCAGCTTAGCCCCTGGGGGGGCCTCTGGGCAGTGCTGCAGGCCATGGTCTGGTACTTCACCCCAAAAGCAAAGGATTTGAAGTTGAGTAGTGGTCAGATTTGTATTAAAAAAAACATTTTGGAGATGAGATTGGAGTGGGACTGGAGTCAGGTATGATGGTCCAGAGGCACCTGGTCAAGTGGGTGGCAGAGGAGATGGCAGAACTAGATGGGCTGGAGAAATAATAAAGGGGAGAGATCCGTAGGACGTGGAGATGTTTGCATGTGGGAGGGGAGAGAGGGAGGCTTCAAGGACAGCTCCTGGGTCCTGGCTTCTGGGACAGAGTGGATCTGGTGCCAAATCCAGAGGTAGGGGAGATGAGCCGGGTGAGGGAGACATATGTACGCATGACCAAGACTTGACTTGGGGGTCCATGCGGTTTACATGGGACATCCACGTGTCGCCATCAGATAGATAAGTGTAGACCTCAAAGGACAGACATCAACAGGAGATAGAAATTTGAGTGTTGCCAGTATAGATGAAGCTTTTAAAAACTACTATGAAAACTTTCAAAGCCAGCTGTGGTGTGGCATGCCTGTAACCCCAGCACTGAGAGTGAGGCAGAAGGAGCGCTGTGAGTTCAAGGCCAGCCTGGCCTACATAGTGAGACCCTATCTCAAAAACAAAGCAAGCAAAAAAAAGTCACCATGGAGGGAGAATGTAATCCAGTAGCTCCTTGCCTGTCTGTGTTGGTCACTGAGACTGGGGAATGCGTCTCTCCTGCCCCTTTCCTGGGAAGACTAATGCCAGCATCTTCCGGGCACTCGACGTAGGCCTCGCAGGCCCCTCCCACCAGTGGCTGAGCCTGGGATTATCACCCTCCCTCAACCGAAGAGGAGACTGAGGCTGATCTGCAGCCGGACACACGGAGCTGTCACATAGGCGCCCACTGGAAGCGTGAGGGTCAGAGAGGAGCAGTAGCTTGCTCAACACGTGCTGTGAGTTGTGCTCACTCCCAGGAGAGTGAAGAGTGATTGTCCCGAGGAGCCTCCGTCCCCTTTAGGGGAACATCCCTCCCGCCAAACTCATTTCCACTTCTGACGTCTGCACGTGTGTGCGCATGCACGTTCATGTGTGCACCCGCCCCTGTACGTATGCATAGCTGGTCACAGGTTTTGGGATGGTGAACACCAGTGTTCTAAAGAGCAGGGCTCTCTGGGGGTGCACCCCCACCCCTTAGCTCTGGCACCCCTCTTGGCCCTTCATACTCCTCTGCTGCCTCCTACCAGGTGCACGCCAGACATGGACATCGTCCTCAGCATCCCTGTGGAGGAGCTGTTCCCCTTCTAGACGGCTGTGCCGTGGGCCCCCTGCCCTGCCTGCCGTCTCCCCAGCACCCAGAGCCCTCATCGGTTTACTTCCAAGACTGCGTCTCCATCCAGACCCTGGTCTGCAGTTCCCCACCTTCCTGTCTGTAGCTTCTTTTTTCTGTTTCTCTTTCTCGTTTGGTGCTGCTCCTTGGGCCAGAGGGGAATTCTGTCAAATCTGTTATTGCTTTTTATGAATAAAGCTGGATTTGCATTTGGTTTGTGCTGGTGCATGGGGTCCCCAGCTAGGCCTGCAGGAGATGTGGTAGGAATGGGCTGTGCCGACTGCACCTGTCTCCCCAGAAGAGGTGCTGAATGCCCCCCGCCCCAAGTCTCCATGGCTTCCTCCCGCTGCCGGCGAAGTTACACCCAGCTCCACGTTGCAGACGTGCTCTGCCCAGGTGCCCCTACCACAATGATGCGAGCGCACTGTTGGCAGGTCTGCAGGGGTCACCTGAGTCACAGAGAGCCACTCGCCGGTGGTCAGGTCCCTTACGTTCGACAACCTTGCAATGTGCAAAGGCTCAGACATCTTGGTCCAACTTGGGAACCACTCTGAAGGGCTGCTCCAGCCCCAGGACTCCCTGAGCACTGGCTGCAGCTGTCTGTGGCCTGCATTGCCGCTGGACTTCTCCCTCGTCCAGTCCCGCACACATCTCCCTTCCTCACCAGCACTCCCAAGGGCACTCATTAGCCAACAGCCTCGTTCTTCACTCCCTCTCACAGATGCCTTCCCTCGGGACCCAGACTGCTTGGCTCCTAAGGGCCTTTCGCCATTCCAAGGCCCATTCTGTGTGTTAGGAGACTGGGTTAGAGACAACAGAACACCCAACCCAAACTGACCTGAATAACAAGGGACTCAGGCGAACAGTCTAGGGAGGCTTTACCCAGAAACTGCGACGGCCACACGGTCAGCGCTGTGTTGGTCCAGTATGCCAGCATCCTCTGGGCTTGTGTGTCCTGTGCTGGGAGGAGGCAGTGGCCCTGTTCCAGACCTCTCTGCCACCATCTGCATCTACTGTGACTGGCTCTGCTTACAGGGTGTGCCCATGTGGAACCGGTCGTGAGGGGACGATGCTCCTGGTTTCGTCCAGGTCATGTGCTGTACCTTGCAGCAGGGGAGGGTGGCACGTGGCCAGTCACCAGGCATTCTCTTGGGTCTCCAAACAGATTGGCCATGTTGGACTTAAGAGCAACTACTTAAATGGAACTGATTCTGCTGTCCATAAATCATCAGCTCATTACATCTTCACAAGAACATCCTGATGAGGTAAGAGTTGCTATCATCTTACAGATGAAGGCATGGAAGCAGGCAGAGGTGATTTGCTCCAAGTCCCCCGACTGGAAAGTATAGAGCGGCCTGATTTAAGTCTGACACTGCTGTGAGCCGGGCCAAGCCGCCGAGGATCTCCAACGTCAGCTTCCTTGATCACATGGGTGATGCTACGGCTCGAAAGTGTGTGCCTCCAGAATTCCTGCTGAACCTGAGCAGCCGGTGTAATGGATTAAGAGGTGGCCTTTGGGAAGTGATTAAGTCATGAGGTTCTGCCCTCGCAACAGGACTAGTGCTTCCATCAAAGGCCTTGAGGACGTGAGTTCGACCCCTTTGCCCTTTATAACAATTTATTCTCTAAAGTGATTTAGGTCTTCTCTACTTTCGCCTTCCATTTTTTAAGGCCACTTGTGATGACCCTGGGATCCCAGATCATCCAGGACAATCTAATCTCCCTCTGTTGGAGTCAGCTCCATTTGCAGTCGCAATTCCCCATTGCCATGGAACATACTATTCAAAGGTACCCGGATTTAGAACGAGGACCTCTGCGGCGAGCATTCTGCCTACCACACACCCCATGGCCGTATCTCACCTCAGAGAAGCCCCTGGTCCTCCACACCAGTGCATTCACCCAGGCCTAGCCAGCGTTCTGGCAACAAGAGGGGGAGGGGCCGTCAGGGCCTAGTCCTTGAGCCATGTCTGGGACACCCTTCCTTTCTCTCTTCTTCTGTAGCAACCCACGTCCCCAACATGGTGGAGGCAGGAGCGCACCTCAGAAAATCCCATCCAGACAGACGCGTCAAGGGAGCGGCCTCCCTACAGCGCGCCTCCCACACGCCCCCTTGCGGACAGACTTGGCGCTTCCTGCCCCTCCACTTCGCCTACCTACCTTTGCTGAGCAACTAACTGGTGAAAGTGTTTTAGTTAGGTAACACGATAAGTTGTTCAGAAGCAGAAGACGAATTGGGGGCGGGAGGGTTGTGAATCGTAGGGAATTAGTTTCTGCAACAGGCTAAGGATTGGGAAATACTTGGAAGTGGGCTTTCTGTCATCGCTGAGTAGCTTTTATTTCGTTTTATTGCTTTTTCCCCTTGGCTAAAGCCTCCAGTACAATTTGACCATCGAACTGCAAGGTGACAGGTGGGCACAACACCTGTGTATATGTCTAGGTGGGAAGTGGGAAGCGCTGGCAGGTTCAGTCTCTGGCGCGATGTAATGCCTGCGGAGAGCTGGGTGAACTGCACAGGAATGCCTTGAAGTCAGGGAGGGCAAAAGGCAGAGAGGGAAACAGCAGTGAATGCAAGGTGTAACCATATCCAGAAAACCACGACTTGTATTAGCTGTCCTGTTGCTGGGACACAATATGTGATGTGCACAATTTAAAGGAGGAGGGGTTTAATTCGGCTCATGGTTGCAGAAACATCATGGTAGCAGCATGTGATGGATCAAAGTTACTCACTGCATGGAGGCCAGAAGCAGAGCAGGGGAATAGTCTCAGACAGGAAGAGGAGAGGGAAGATATATGGTACTCAAGGCCACGCCTCTATGACCTGAAAGTAGGTACTTTACTCATCTACTAGGCAAATCTTAATCCAATGAAGTTGACATACCAGGATTAATGGTCATAACTTTTAATGGCACAGACAGGAAATCAGGATGTCTCTAGAGCACTTAAGACGCAAGGTTCCCCAAAGTGGAGAATTTAGTATAATCATGATTGTGGGCAGGCACATTTACATGAGCAGGCATTATATTTGTTTTCATTCTTAAATTTATTTTTATTTTTGAGACAGGATCTTGCTATGCAGCTCAGGTTGAACTCACTATGTAGCCCAGACTGGCCTTGAACTCACAGTAGCCCTCCTGCCTCAGCCTCCTGAACGCTGGGATCACAGGCACGCTCCGGTTTATTTTTACTTTTTAGTAGGAGTGTTTGAAATGCCGATCTTGGGGCTTAGTGAGTGGGGCTGACATTGGGTACGTGGAAGTCCTATGGGATTCCCTGTTCCAAGGCTCATCTCTGTGTGTTTTGTGTGAAGCAACGCGTGTACTTTATCCGAATGTGTTGTGTCTGGGACCCCAAGAACTGTCAGGTTCTGGTAAATCCCCAGCGTGGCTTATGACAAAGCCAACTACAGCGTCGACCAGGGCGCGAGTGTACCACCTATCGCCGGCAGATGGCGGTAGAGGTCGACAAACTCAACCGGTCGAGGACTGCACGCGAGAGCTCCAAGGGGAAGCATCCTGAGTTTCTTAAATCCGCGGCGGGGCATTTGATTGCAGAGGACCACGCGTGCTATTCGTGTGGCGAGACCAAGGCCTTTGTTGTGCACTTACTTTATTGCTCTGTTGCCCGGTCCTTGTCTACGAGAAGTGCCCCTTTCAGTTGCCCAACCCCCCTTTCCTGCAGCGGAGCTCATCTCCTGCTCCGGGCGGCTGGCTGCTCCGCGCCCACTTTCTGCAGAGGTTTGCCCTGGCTCTTCTCTAACCTGCTTCTCCTCTGGCCTCGTCGCTTTGCACCCATCGCTGTTTTCTCAACAGCGGCAGTTACTGTCTGATATTACGCATTCGTTTAATTCTTCTATGCTTATTATCCGAGTCCTCCAGCCACATGTGAAGGGCACCAGAGCAGGCAATTTGCCAGTCTCCTTCGCGCAATTCCTGGAGGCTGAACGTCCCGGCGCACCGAGAGCCGCTTCTCAACACGCGCGAACTCGCTGAGGCAGCCAGGGTGGGGGCGCGCGCCTCCAACCCCAGCTCGCTGGGAGGCTGAGGCGAGTTTGAGTCCTGCCTGGGCAAATTAGCAACTTACTGAGAATCTCTCTCAAAATAAAAGGTAAAAAAAGGACTAAGGATATATTTCAGGGCCAAAGCCCTTTTCCCTTCCCTCCCCTTCTCTCCCTTCTTTTCCTTTCTCTCTGTCTCTCTCTCACACCAAAACAAAACAAAACAAGACCTCCCCCACAACAAGCCAGCAATAACAAGAAAAACCTGAATCATTGAGTGAATGAACAGATTTTTTTGTAACCCGGTGTCATTCAGTACTAGATTCATTTCCTTCTGTATTTTCCTTTTTTTTTAATTAAAAATTTTTTTTTATTTTTAAAGAGAATAGAACAAAACAAAACAGAACAAAAAAAAAGCAAAAAAAAAGGGAAAACAGAATAGAGTCAAACACAATACAGCATTTCAAAACAGAACACAGAAAGCTACACAGGTCTTCAAAACATAACAACAGGAGGTTAACTATGGTTACCCCAGTGTCTCTTGCTTTCCTCACAATGGTTGTTCATACATTTACAGACAATAAACTCAAACAAAACAAAGCAACACATAACCAGATAAAACAAAAGAGCACTACAGGCAATCACGTTGGCCAACAAGAAACCAGCGATGGCTACTGTAGTGTCCCATTTTTCAAAAGAGCTGCTCCTATTTTCTCACATCTTGCAATCAAATTGTAGGCAAGGGACTTAAACCAATCAAATCAAAGAATAAAAGCACTGTTGGACTTCAGAACCTTTTTTCCATATTTATCGGGAATTTTCTATCTTATTGAGTCTTTCAGTTTCCTACACTAGGGAGACAATGTGGTGTTTGCACATGTGTGTTTGGTTTATTTCACTTATGAGTATGGTCTCAAGTCACATCCATTTACCTATAAAAGCCTCAAGGTGATCATTTTTTATAGCTGAATAGTACTCCATTGTATAAAAGTACCACATCTTTTTTATCCATTCTTCAGTTGATGGGCATTTGGGTTGTTTCCAAGATTTGGCTATTACAAATTGTGCTGCTATAAACATGGCTGCACATATATCACTGTGGTAAGATGATTTCATTTCTTCTGGGAATATGCCCAGCAGCAGAATAGCTGGGTCAAATGGGACTTCCAGTCCTAGCTTTTTGAGAAATCTCCAGACTGACCTCCACAGTGGATGCACCAGTCTGCACTCCCCACCAACAGTGCAGAAGGGTTCCTTTTTCCCCACAGCCTCTCCAGCATTTATTGTTGGTGGTTTTCTTGATCTTGGCCATTCTTTCTGGAGTGAGATGAAATCTCAGAGTTGTTTTAATTTGCATTTCTCTAATGACCAATGATGCTGAACATTTTTTCATGTATTTATTTGCCATTCGTATTTCTTCAGCTGAGAAGTGTATTTTCATCTCAGATGCCCATTTTTGGATTGGGTCTTTGAATTTCGAGGGCCTGATATTTTTTAATTCTTTATATGTTCTGGATAGAAGGCCTTTGTCTGAGGGGCAGTTGACTAGAATTTTTTCCCAGTTTATGGGTTTTCTTTTCACTCTGTTGGAGATTTCTTTTGACATGCAAAAACTTTTTAACAAGACAAGATCCCAATTGTTGATTCTGGGAAGTGTTTCCCGTGCAGTTTGACTTTTGTTCATGAATTCTCCACCTACCCCTATGTTTTCAAGATTTCTGCCTACGTTGTTTTCCAGAAGATTTAGTGTTTCTGTTTTAATATTTAGATCTTTGATCCATTTTGACTTTAGTTTAGTGTATGGTGATAGGCTTGGGTCTAATTTTAGTGTCGGCATATGGAAAGCCAGTTTTCCCAGCACCATTTATTAAAGAGGCTATCTTTCTTCCAGTGAACATGTTTGGCCCCTTTGTCAAAGATAAGGTGGCTGAGTGTGTTTGTACTTGGGATTGTATCTTCTAATCTATCCCATTGATCCTCAGGTCTGTTTTGATTCCAGTACCATGCTGATTTGATTAGAGTAGCTTTGTAGTATACTTTCAAGTCTGGGAGTGTGATGCCTCCTGTCCTGCCCTTGCTGCCCAGAAGTGCCTTTGCTATTCTAGGTCTTTTGTGGTTTCAGATGAATTTTAAGAATGATTTCTCTAGATCTATGAGGTATGCTAATGGTATTTGGATGGGAATTGCATTAAATCTGTATAATAATTTTGGGAGAATGGCCATTTTCACAATGTTTGTTCTTCCTATCCATGAGCATGGAATGTCTTTCCATTTTCTGAGAGCCTCTTTGATTTCTTTTTTCAGAGTACTGTAATTTTCATTGAATAGATCTTTTGCTTCCTTTGTCAGGTTGATTCCTAAGTATTTCATTTTTTTGGATGCTATTGTAAAGGGTGTGGTTTCTCTTATTTCTCTCTCAGTGTGTTTGTTGTTTGTGTACAGGAATGCGACTGATTTCTGAGTATTGACTTTGTATCCAGCTACATTACTGAATTTGGTTATGATATTCAGGAGTCTTTCTATGGAGTTTTGTGGGTCTTCTATGTAGAGTATCATGTCATCTGCAAATAGTGATAACTTAACTTCTTCCTTTCCTATTCTTATTCCTTTTATTTCTGTCTCTTGTCTAATTGCTCTGGCTAATGTTTCCAGCACTATATTGAATAGGAGCGGTGAAAGTGGACATCCTTGTCTTGTTCCTGATTTTAGAG
>RJWT010008052.1:0-26791 GCA_004365215.1 Cuniculus paca
TATGACTGTCTTCGATTGAGGGCTTTTCATGTACCCAAACCAGATATGAAGATAGCAGAAATCCATACAAAGCCAACCACGGCAAACGCACCATCCATAGTGTGGTCTGTAGTCAACAGCAGACTCCCTGAAGATACATTAACAGCACTATTTTCTCCATGAGATGTAAGACATATATAACAAATACTCATTAGGGAAACATAAATGCCGGAGTCTATTTAACCCTTATGTAAGTTGGGAACTATCCAGTTTCTCAGTTAGAAATTTTCAGTTTCTCAGCAACTCACCTATAGCTCAGAGTTGCTCATTTTCCTTCAAAGATTTCTTTTCACGGATACTAAGTCCATCAATGCAAGCAAGTAAATACAGATATTTTTAGAATTGGGGAAATAACTAAAAGCATTTATTAGTTTTAAAAGTAGACAACAATAATGATGCAAATTTATAAGGACTGTTTTTTGACTTTGTGAATCCAACTCGTACTTTGAAGACTAATGTAAGTCAGGGGAAAGGTAAAAAAAATGAACAGGTGGTTAAAATACTGCCCAGTTGGTCATGGTGGTACATACCTGTAATCTCAGCACTTGGGAGGCTGAGTCAGAAGGGTTGTCATAAGTTTCAGGCCAGGCTGGGGTACATAGTGAGCTCAAGGGCAACCTGGACTCCATAGCAAGACCCCCTCTCAAAAAAAAGATATCTGCCAGGTAAGATATTTTAAAATGTTACAATCTATATGACTTGATAGAAAAAACTTGTGTTATATATTTTATAGTAAAAGTAAGTCTTGAAAAATACTACCTATGCATACTTTTTTTTCTGAAACATACCCTCTTTGGTTGATCTCAAAATATAAGCTTATAAGCATAGTTTAGGTAGACTCACTTAAAACAATGAGAGTGTAGATATAATTTGTTTTGGGTATTTGTTATTGTTGTCATGTTAAAGAAAATGAACAGATAATGAATAATATGATCAATGTCTAGGAGGCAGGGAACACAATCTGAGTTAAGGAGCCAAGTTAGGAAGATTACTTACCAGAAACAGTAAAAAATAAACATGTTGGTACCAAGAAACTGCATTTAGTTTACATGGAATTTCTGGCATAATTAGGATCTGACTAGTTTAAAATATTTGATGAGTGTAATGTGGTCTCATTATCCTGTTGGACATCTGCATTTACATATTTGTTTGAAATCATAAAACACACACAAAAAATGACTGAAATTAAAGCAGTATTTAAAAAAACATTTATCATGCCCTGAATGGCCACAGGATTTATGGGAAGGATATGAAGCGGAAGGATTTATTAGAACAAAGATCAAGAATTAAGAAGCTAATGCCCCATCTGTTCAATACCTCCCAATTCTTGATATCTACAATAATTGTGTTTTGTGGAATGAAAAGAAAATGGCCTTGTGGATATGTGTGCATTTTTATTATGGTTGCACATAAATATATCCAAATGTGACTGATGCTCTGTGCTAAATGTAGAAAACAGAAACAATGAGATTTTGTTTACTACAATCTGCAAGTACACAAAAGAACTTCTCTGAACCTCACTCATTTGCAGTTTGTTTAGAATAACATGCCATGTTCTTTTCTTTGGAGAAAAGTTCAAAATATCTCTACACACATGTGCACACACGTGTGCACATGCTTTTATATAAAAAGCCTCTGTGTGCAGGAGAGGTAGAAACTAAGATGTATTAAAAATACTGCCAGTTACTCTTCTATAACTATTTATGAAACAATGATAAGCTCATACACATCTCAAAAAATGTTCACTATTCCCCAAGAGAACTTGGAATTTGGCTTTGAAAGCATTACTTTGTATGAGGTAAGAAATAAGCAAAGAACTACATAGCCCAACCAGGTCTGTCATGCAGGCCTATAATCTTAGAACACTGGAGGTTGAGCAGGAGGACTGCAAGCCTGAGTTCAACTGGGGCAACTTGGTGATTTAAGAAGACTTTCTCTCAAATTAAGAAAATAAAAAAAGTTTGGAGATATCATTCAGGGTAAAGCCCCTGGGTTCAACCTCCAGTGTTGAAAAAAAAATGCGCACATATATAATCACACACATACATACACAAAGGTACAAACCATGCACACTTGTGATCAAACTATAAAGTGAATATTTAAAAAATCATTACAGTAAGACATTGCCATTAACCACCCTCAAAGTATTTCTCTTCCCTTGGAACACACTTATCAAAATATTCAAGATGACAAATAAAGATATATTTCCTTTTCCTATACTTTATTGCTATAAAGATGACAGCACATAATTGTCTTGAAAGACATAGGTGAGATTTTGAAAACAAATGATGGAACTTGCCCCTTGTCACATCCAGTGTTAGATTTCAAAACAAAGTACACTGATTTTAATTCCTTCAAAGGAAATGGTAGAATCCATTTCAAAAGATTTGTCCTTATTTAGTAGATATATATAAGACACTGTAATAGTTTTTTCCATGTAATCTTTCATTGCATTATCACAGATACATAATTGCTTTTAAAGAAATAAGGGGCTTTCCCAAAGACACATGGCTTATGAGTCAAGCTTGGATTTGAGCACAACATAAATTTTGTTGCCTCTAAAAATTCGCAATTATAAAGCAGTGGAGATAAATCTCTATCACATGTTCTAGGGATATACCTTTCATGAGAGATTGCTGAAACCATTTTTGATCACAAATATTTACATCAACAAAATATATGTATTGTGAATTTTAAGAGTATTTATTTCAGGGAAGTGGTCTCGTGTTAATTAATATTGAGATAGGTGTTTGGAGGCAGAACTTTCTTTCATTCTCTGTGAATTATTTATGGTTTAATCCCCTTCTCTGAATTTCAGTTTCTTTATTTGGGATAGGAGATGAATATTTTCATCTTACATGGAATTTTTTTAATGTCTACAGAGTAATTCACACATTCAAAGCTTCTCAAAAATTGGTAGCTGTGGTTATTGTTAACACAATCTTTACACTATATCAGTGTATAGCAGGTAACTTTTCTTAGAATATTTCTTAGCTGTTTAATATTGAAATGAAAGTTTTGAACATGCCAATCAATTTGGTTGAGGCTTTGCAGTTGAATCAATACCATTGGCCAAAATTTATCAAATACCAGATTGACCACTTGGGTTGTTTCATCATACTGTTACAACCTGAAGGAAGGAGGCACTGACTTTTGTCAGGAAAGTGAACTGATTAATTCAGAGAACTTCCACTCAACAGCTGATAAAACATAAAACATAAAAACTTTAAGGCTGAAACCATTGAAAAACTCAACCATAACCCACAAAAGGAGGTGAAAAATTCCATCTGCATCCAACTTTTGCTCAACTCTTTTTCCAGTAAGACAATGGAAGTTTCATGAAGGGGAAAAGGATACTTAACAATGACCTTTAAAATGGAATAAAAATAAATGGGATGAAAAATAATGAATCAATGGGATGCTAAGAGAAACAATGTACTCTTGCTATCTCATGCAGTTTGACTGACATTTGGAGTAGACACTTTTGAAGCAGGAAGCAGTTCACAAAACTTTGGAAGGGCATTTGAAAGATAAGCAATTTAGTCTGAATTCATCAAATTCTGAAACTGAAAGACAACTTGTAGCAGACAAAAGAAAGTATCCAGGAAAGCATGTATCTATGAAGGTCCATTTGTATGCCTTCTTTTTTGTTTTGTCTAGAAATGTTTTAGCAGAGAAGTTCACTCCATGATGAACCAAAGGGAATCTTATCAATGTTCTCAAATACAAATTAAACACAGGTATCAACCAATAGTGCATTGAAAAATCAAACAAAACAGTTTGATTTGTTTAAAATTTCTTTATATAGATCAATTTGAGTTAAAATGTGTTTATATTGAGCACGGTGGAATATGCTTTTAATGACAGCATGAGTGCAACAAGTCTGAGGCCAGCCTGGGCTACGTAGTGAGTTCAAGGCCAGCCTGAGCTACGTAGTAAGACAAGATCTCAAAGAAAAAAAACAAACAAACAAAATGGTGCTTATATTTCTTCTACATTATAAAAGTAGAATAAAGCCAGAAAATAGAAGCAGTGTCTGAAAAGCAGCTTAACTAGATCATGTTTTTTTTTTTTTTCATCTTCAGGACTGTGAATCATGTTAAAATGCTGTACTTACTCCTCTGCTGACCTTGAGACACTCCATACCTCTAGGAAAACTAGCTATTTTATGGATTGAACTGTCCTAAGTTAGTCTGACAGCCATATGTTTAAATCATGATTTTAGCCCCTGAAGAAATTTTTGTCAGACTCCCAAACAAGTCAGCAGATTCAGTAGCACTGCCCTGCAGCTTGGAGGAATGTGATTGGGAAGGTCAGTCAAGGTTCAGAAAGCCTTGGTCAAAAGCATAAAGATGGGCTCAGATGCAAGCCCTGTTTTCAGACTGAATGACATCTGATTATCATGCATATGGTCAAGGAAAGCACCATAAATTACCAAGAAAATCTGTCATAAAATATGGTCACCTCTTCTCAGATTTCCTTATATCAGTATGTCATTCGAATCTGAGTAGTATATAAGAACCAAGGAAAAGTAAAAGTAAAAATAGGAGCTAAGCTAATACGTTCTATAACATGAACTTGTGCAGCACTGGAGAATATGGTGGGGGAAATAATTAGGACTCGATTTGTTTAAACTTCAACAGATGCTCTACTACAATGCATGGGTGAAGTAGTGAATACATATATTTGTAAAATTTGAAATTATGCTCCCAAATTTTCTTGTCATTCTTTCCCTGTGATCTGTCACTCTTACTGTCAAGTGTCTCCTTCTTTGAAATGTAATTCAGATGTGGGAGTGGTACAGTTCTCAGAGTTCATTATGACAAATATTACAGAAAAATAAAATTTCATATAAAATATAAAACCCACAATTTTCAACAATATAAATAATTTATTCATCTTTTTTTATTTGAAGAATCCTCACTAACCTTCTTTTACAGATAGTTCTTTTTACCTATTTTACAATTCTAAAACCAAAATTGAGATTCAGTCACTTAGCACTGCCCTGTATGTGCCTGTTCAGGGCTCGTAGGATCACTTTCTCACACCATTTCTCAGAAGTGATATCTTATAAATGTATTCCCTCCTTTGGAGTTGCCAAGAAATTATTTCCTATAGAAATATTTAAAATTCATTTAAGTAAACTAATCAGTTTTTTTTTAAACAGAACTAGTTAAGCTGATTCAAAAGTTCTCTGAAGAAGTTAATGTTAACAAAATTATCAAGATTGTTCTTCAGAAAAAAATAAGTCAAGGCATTAAATTCGTTCTACCAGTTAGAGTGATAGCAAGTAGATCTTAATAGTTATAAAACCAAAAGATTTCCACTACTATAAACAAGACAATCATCCAGAAACAGACCCAGGCATATAGGAGAAATTTGATAGGAAAAGATGAACTAGTATAAAGTAACTTTTTAAACTAATACATGGAATGGATTTTAGAATGTGAATTAACCAAACCAAAGCAAACCAAAGCAAACCAACCAACAAAAAACAAAATAATCCCCTGAAAATTAGATTCACACTTGGAAGTAAAAGTAAATTCCAGGTGAAGGAAAAAACTCAACAAATATTGTATACATCAATTAATAAACAAATACAAAGAATGAAATGGTAAGTTAATAAGTTTCTGCTCTTTGCCAGTGCATGTGAGCATGGAAATTCAGCTACAATTGTGATCAGAGAAATGCAGACTAAAATAATGTAACATTGATTGTCTAAAAATGAACTTTTATAATTGTCAGTGTTCATTATTCCCCTGAGATTCTGGTAATAAAATTGAGAATGAATAATTTCTTTTATATCAAATGAAAATACACATAAAATCATAAACAGTATACTATTTCTAGAAATGTATTCCATAGATACATAAGAAATTATGGAAGTATATACTTAGATGGAAGCCTAAAGTAGGATTACCTTTAAGTATCTCTAACATTAGGGGAACCCTAAAGGTCTAAAAATAGGAAAGTAGCTGAATAAATTTGGACACCGTTACATCATGAAATTATACCCAGTTTTTTTTAAAAAAGAAGTTTGTTTTTACCCATTAAGACAAGAAGGAATGAACAATGTATTGTTGGTTCAAAAAACAAAGATTTATTTTCCTACCAATAACCCAGGTTTATCTTTCTGGCAGAGTAGCGCCAACTCCACACAAGTAATGTAAACATTATGTACTGAAAATATGCAAGAAAAGGTGGGGGGGGGGTCAAGAGATGGGTAGAGGAGGGAAATAAGGAAGGGAAGAGGACTGGAAAAAGGAATTAAGATGTATTATGTAAAAGTACCAACTCCCCACAAGAAATTAAACATTTTGTACTACACATATGTACTAATAAAAAAGTTAAGATCTAAATACTATAGTTTCTTTTTTTTAAAGTACATATATTATACAAGATAAAATACAGATCTGAAATGTTTCACATTGGTAAAACTGTCAACTTAAATTAGCCCTTTTATTTTATCATATGATAGTTTGTCTATATGCTCTATCCTTTTGTGAGTGCATATATCTTTTGTAACATTTTAATGGTACAATAATAAGATAGAGAAACAGAATGTGATGCAAGTTCCAGAGAACAGAAGAAATGACTCAGTAATACTTAGTTCACTTGAAATCCTAAAAGTCTGAACTTTTTGCAAAGACAGGTTTGTTATAATTATCACCCAGGAAGAGTTGGAGTTTCAAAATTGCTGAGATTTCATGCACTTCTAGAAGCTGAAAAGGAAGTGGCAGCATAGTGCTAGAAGCTCATATTCACTTTTTTGTCTTCCTAATTATATAGCCATCTCAGGAGTAACACTTCCCCTAAGAAATAAGATACCTAATTCAGAATTTTAGGCATTCCTCCAAATAATGTGCATATGTGTTCACTGTAAAGTCAACAACAAATGATTGAAAATAGAAACTGTCAATCAGTAGAACAGAGAGGTTAGAATAAGAAAGACTTTCTAGTGCATGCTATGAATACCAGATCATTTTTTGCAGTATTATCAGGATGGTGACTGACAGCCACTTTTTTTTTTTTCCGGGAGAAATCATTTTATGCCTGTATATACCCTGGGGAACATATGCTTAAGTATGTTAGCATCATGCTGATGGAAACCAGAATTCTTTACCTACTTTCTTATCTATGCACTCTGAAACTCCTCACTAATCACATAATTCTCATAGTCAGATAGTTAAATAAATCACCTCTTATCTCATATGTTGAAGGACATGTAAAGTTGGCTTTTTAGTTTTGCACAACAGTTATACAAGTTATCAGCTCCAAAATCCCATCAAAGATGTTCCTTTCTCTCATTTACAAGTAGATTTTTTCCCTTCAACCTCAGCAAGGAGATTATTTTAAAATAAAGAATAAATTTAAATATTTTAACTTTATTTTCTCTCCTACAAAATATATAGCATTGACTCAGTGATTACAGAGACAAAACATTTAATCTCATAGTCAAGAAAAAGTATAGATCTTTTTGTATCATTACACAAGAAAGACAACAATTCTTTCATCTTTGAATATACACTTTGGATGTCTATTTCCTATGCGTTGAAAGCATAGTTTATGTCTAAAGAATGAAAACATCAAGCATAATTATTGATCAATAACTTTTCAAGATTCTATTGAAATAATTCTAAGTTTAAAACTGCCATCATTGTATTCAACTATTGAGACTTAGATGAAGTTAGTATTTCTTATTTGATGTTCAGCTTAAATAGAATTGAATTTCAGAAAGCACAAGTGAAGATGACCTTGACAGTTCTCTGACAAGGTCCAGTGAAGTATGACATACATCAGTCTCTAGACAGCTTATAAAGAGGATTTTTCTTCTGCTCCTAATAGCAAGTCAGAGTATATGTTGAAAGTGGGACGGGATGTCCAGTCTTGGTTGGGTATACAGGTGGCAGAGAGGTTTTGTTCATGCCAAATTCTATAAAATAAATTTCCAAGTGCAAATTTCCAGAGAGGTTTTGTTCATGCCAAATTCTATAAAATAAATTTCCAAGTGCAAATATACTAGAGAAATTTCAGTCAAACTGGGTTCAAGTCCAGTTAATTACTAAGTTGAGACAAGCATTTGTCTTTTATTTCCTGATTTTTTCACCTAAAAATTAGGAGTGATCACCACCTCAAATATTTTCTTATAAAGCATAAATAAAATGGTTTAGATAAAGTGCTTGGCATAATGTCTGCTACATAATAAAAATACTTAGTGGAGATATTGTTAGTTGCCACAGAGAGTATATCTAGTCTTAGTAATATTATCACTGTTAATATAAAACCCCTGAATTTCCATTTCTAAATCTGTAGATTGAGTTAATAGTAAAGATAATAACCTATAGAAAACTTTGCTGTAGCTGCCACTGTGGGAGGTACTCCCCTTTGGGGAATATATTATGCCACCGTCACTTTGAGAATTTAAAAAATATCTGTGTAAATACTGTACAACAAAGACATCATTTCTACTTGAAAACACTACTTATACTTAGGATTTCAACAGCTTCCATTATTAGTTGTAATACAATTTAAGACTGAATGGATGAATTCAAAATGATCTACTAGAAGAATGAATGACTATATTAACATGAACAGTAATTACAGGTCACAAGTAGATCTATTTTCTAGACTACATTCTATACTCAAAATGGCTTAGACAAATGCAAGTAACACGATCATTGACATTAGATCAGTCAGAATCCATAATTACTCCTGGATTCCATGAATCTTTGCACAGGTAAAATATACCACTGTCACAGTTTGCAAAAAGTATGTGGCTGTCTCTCTTCTATTTGTATGTTACATAACAGTAGTTGTGTTTATTTTGCAGAAACTAAACAAAAATGTTTTTCTGTACATCAGCTTATTCTTTTACATGGGTAGAGCAAAACACCGTTTCATACTCTGAAAAACTTGGAAGGTCAGGTAGTGAAGCCTAAGTTTCTCTTAGAACTAAAAACTCTCCTCATTTAATTCGAACACTATAAATATAAACTGACTTTATTCTAAACTATGATAGGCACATTTACAATTCCAAGATACTGGTGCCAAACTAAAGATGCTCTGATTATTATAACTGTAAGTAATAGTTGTTATCATGAGGAAATTTCTTTTTAATGCAATCATGCTTTAACTTCTGCTGAGATTAGTATTCAAGTGTTTCAGAGGATAGCCAGGCCTCCATTCTTATGGGGAAAGATTCCCAGAGCTTCTCCTTTCTACTATACTTAGGGAAATATCCCTGGGATGCGGTGGAAGCTACTGAAACTACATGATAGTTCATGTTCTTGAGATTGGGGTGGGGTAGGGAATACTTGTTCTGGAACTAAAGAATGTGTTTATTTTTTAAACTCATGAATATTAGACGGAAATTCATGAAGGCCAGAAACAAAAATATTGTATTGAAAGAGCTAAATCTAGAAAAGTAACACAGATAGACATTGAGATGTAGTGTAGGATTTAGAGAAACTATTGAGCTACAATTCTCTCTGTGAACACTTGCGCACATCTTGTGAACAAAGACATTACCTATAGTCTAGATTATCTTGTTATGGATGTTTCTCTAGTAGGCAGTCTTGGAAGACAGAAGTAGTGTCTTTCTTGAGGGCAAAGAGTAAGTTTGCCCACAACTTTGGAAGGTAGAGATAATGTTTTCCTTTGGAACACAGGGCAGGAAGCTCCTGCTAGCTAACAGGTGAGGTAGATTCTGTAAATTGAGGGTTCCTCTCTTTTGGTGCATTCTTCTCCATCTGTAGGTATAATATACTCTCTTCCTCATCCTGTTGGGTGAGGACAACTGACACAAGCATAATGCCATGTTGCAAATAATAAAAGCCCTTGTCTTTAACCCAGAAGTCTTAGGCTTTCTGCCAGTTGCCGTGACACTGCAGCAGGATAAAGTGTTGACCTGCAGGTGGGGTGAAAGATTAGACACTTCATTGTTCTTGACAGAACACAGATAAATAAAGTGATACAAAATGTAAAAGAACTCTAGAAAGGAAAAAGAATAAAAATTAGAACAAGGGCCCCTTTCTTCACCTTTAATAAAGGCTTACCATTAATTCATCTATTCATGTATTAACCTCCCCCCACACTGCAGGTATAGTCCTAAGAACCAGTGATACAGTACTAACTGTGGGTTACAATTTTTTTTCCTCTTTTGCTGCATGCCTACTACTGAGCAGAAACAAATTCAAGCATGTTAATAAATGTGTATTTTAATCCCAGATGGTTATAAAAGCTATAAAATTAATTGATAGTGTCATGATAACTTCTTTCACTAGTGTGATCACAGAAGGTCTTCAAGAAGTGATGACGTAGCTCTTTAGTACAGAGTTTGGAGGAGAGAACATTCTAAATGAAAAAAGAGAGGGACTGAAAAGGAATGAAAGAGTGAAAAAATGGTAATAGAGATTGATCAAGTTGATTCTTTTCCATGAAGAGAGTGGAAAAGATAGAGTGGGTGGTATATAGAGATTGAAACAAAAAGATGTACTCTATAAAATTCAGCTATTTCTGCAGATGTTAGATCATACTGAAAATTCTAGACTACAGTGTGGCAATTAAATGGGAAGTTACTGTCTCTTTTTCTTTATGAGGTTACATTGTCTCATATTCCTCATTATTTTTAAAGAGACAAAATCTTATTGATGCCATGCCCATTTTGAAAAGGATACATTTGCACTGCAGAATGCAGGTGTATGGATTTCTAGAACACAGTAAGAAATAACAAAAATGCCTTTATCTACAAATGTTTTGAAAACAAAACTAAGTACAATTCCAAGCAATAATCACTACCATTATTGTGAAAATTTGAATAATTTTAACTTTACTATAAATGGCAATATAAAGAGGAGGCAAAGTCTAGTATGATGATACAGTTGACCCATACCTTATTTGAGGTGCTACTAGAATTTGGTCTTTTGGGAAGAAAAGCAGTTAAGTTTGTGGAAATTACATCTAAAGAAAAAGGATTAGGATCGTACTAGGAAATATTGATACATGCACAATTCTAAAGGAATGCATGAAATTACAAAAAAAATGATAACGTGTGATCTAATAAATCCATGGGAATCTGAAATTCACTTCTAAATGATTGGTAACCAATAATATATTGTTATTCTGGGAAAATAAGTTTTGAAATGATTGTTTCTAACCTATATTACAAAGTGATTCCAACCTATCTTGCAAAGAATACATGTTGCAAGAGATGGAAATGTTTGATGAAAGTAATATATAACAGTTTGGAAAATCTCTATCAGACTGTTTCTATCCATATTGCTTTTTCCATAGTAACAGAACCCTATTTAGTTTTATTTGGGGAAGGAGTGTCACCTCATTTACACTACTTATCTATATGTGTGTATTTCTCAGTCTATGATTTATTGGAGAAGTCAATAAAATGTAGGTCTAATTTTGCATTGTACTTACTATAAGGAGATTTTTCTAAAGGACTATAAATGAGCTTGGAGGAATACTCTTGTCCTTCAGATTTTTTTTGCATGAAAACTGTGCGTGATGATGGAGTTCCAACTTGTTACAGTGAGTTCTTTGGAGGATAAAATTCACAAGTTAGCATAATGAAATTTACATTTGAAATTTTAATTGATTTGTGGTATTACCATACCATGTCTGGTGAACCATCTATCTGAATTCAGTGTTGCTAAAAATATATACTCTAATGTTTTTCAGATATTGTAGCCAAGTCTTTGCTACTAATTAGGAACTGGACACAATTCCTGATACATTTTGTATATTCCACTCATCATAAAGTTTTTCAGGCATATTTTAGGATTAAAGGTCTTAAAAAGTACTGTCATAAATAATACCTACATGGATAAAACAGGTGTTAGGAAATTCCCATGCACCAGACATTGTGCTAAATGATAAGGCTGTGCAAAGGTAAAAGAGACTGTTCGACTTTGCATATGTCAAAAAGAAAGGCTTTCCAGAAGGAAATTAGTTCAGTTTTGAGGGAAATATAGGAGTTTTTTTCATAGGGAAAAGGTAGAAATACAACAGATAGAAAATGTAATAAATGAAAAGAGGTATGATGTTTCCTAAGAATTTCATCATCTTTGATGCAGCTGGAGAATAGAAGTGAGTTGGTCTTCCAGGTAGATAATGTAGTCCTGGGATATGTGGTCTTCTGCATATTTGGAGAGGAAGATGAAGGCCTAAGTGTGAAAGATTTTTCCATATCAATCCAAGAAATAGGTGGTAAGCTTTAGGCAACATTGTACTATTAAAGCAAGGAGAAATGAGATTAAATTTGTGTCCTTGAATGACCTCTCAGACAACAATCTGGATGGTGAATAAGAAAGGCTGTGAGAAGTGAGAAGTGTGCAAGGTTAACAGGAAATGAAATAAAAGGAAACCATGCTAGAGACTAGCAAAATCACACAGAACAATTATCAAGAAGGGCCCATCACTACAGTAGCAGATTTTAATGGATGGATAAAAGGCCTCTAGTGTTTATTAGTGGGACAATATCAATTCTATGAACCCAATGGTCACAGGAAGTGGAGGAATGTGGACTCACACCACAAGGAAGTCCACATGTGAAGAAATTAATCCCATGAATTAAAATTTTTAAGAAACCCCTCTAACAGGCTGTGGAATGAAGATCACAAGTTCAAGACCAACTGGGTCAATATAGGAGGCCTTTGTCTCAAAAAATAAATGAAGAAAATCACATAAAACACAGGTACAAATTTGACTTATTTTGATTTTCCCACTAGCACAGCGGCTTTCATGCTAGAGACAGTTATGATTTCTTTGCCACCTTGCAGACCATTCACTAAAAATCCATGATTTCCTTTGAAATCATCACATCCTTGGATATGATAACATCCTTTGAATTCATCAAAGTGACTCTGCTAAAGGTTCTCTTGGTTTCCTGTAGTATAAATTCAATAGAAAAAGCACATTACTGAACATGGTACAATTCTCTGCTCTTTCACTTCAATTAAAGTCAATGTGCTATTGTCATAAGAACAATAAAGTCAGTAAGACAAAAAGGCAGGCATAGACAATTTGGTAATTAGAAAGACAGAATCATGTGCTCAGTCTTAGTTTTTCAAAAACACAGGAGAAAACTCTGGGGTAACAATCATAGAATTGAACCAATAAACATTTGCAAAACAAAGGTTTTCAAGAAATATGAGCATTCCCTCAGTTCCAGGAAATACCCTGATAATAGCCTTATGAAATTTTTTAAAAAATCATAAAATCTCACACTTCTTGAAATGAAACTATTTATTGAATGGAAGTATTTAATTTACTATCTACACTTCATAGATGAGGAAACAAAAACCCCAGAACTGTCAAGTAACTTTTTCAGAGTCACACAGCAGTAGAGGACAACTGGGGCTGTCTGAATATGACTGTAGAAATATTAGTAGATAATGCATAGGCCACTTTTTCTAAGAAAAAGTTCTGTGAAAATTTCAGTTTTGTCCCCTTCCATAAGATAGATGGGTGACTGTATGAGCTAAGACACATTAATTTTCTGATTTTTCTGTAGAATGTAGAATTCCAAGTTTAGAAACAAAAAATCTAATGAAAACCTGCCAAAGAAACATTTGAGAAACATTTGAACCAGTATCCAAGATCAAAGACTGAAAGGTCATCTGTTTAGAAACTAAATGTGACATAATTCAAATCACATTTTAAGAGTAGATGAAATATTTTGCGTAGTTATTTCTCTTCAAGAAGGAAGATATGAAAACACATTATTTCAAATAGTAAAAAAGGCCTTTATGGTATTCAGTTGAGAAGCCACTGGTTAAAAGATTAAAGCATCTTCCTTCGATTTCTAGAAATACTTAGTAACCCAGTTTCATAAGATCCCAATATATCACAGCAGGGTAGGAGTTTGAGAGCTCTTGGATGTAAAAGTTTAGCCTTGGGGAAAAAGAAGAGCCAGTCTACTGGAGGGAAATATTCACATCTTTTTCAAGTTTCACCTTTAGTTATTAAATTAATCAAATGGATTTTTTTGGCTCTCGTAATTCCAGAGATGCATGCTGAAAAAGATAATGACGGACTTACAAGGAAATGCAGCCTTTTTCATGATTTTAAGATATGCATAAGAAAAAGCACTTTTGAAGGTAGGCTTGAGAAGGATTCCCTTATAGGCACACTAATGCTGATATTCCCTGTCTCTTATCCTTAGGGTATAAAAGGAGAATTTGAATACAGTCTTATAACTAAGTAAGAATATTAAACTTACAGATGCAGAAGCTGTGTGTCCTAGTTAGCTTTTGCAGTTTTCTCAAACTGCAAAGATTTTGCAGTTACTCCTATTGCAGTAGTCTATTTGGAATCAAAATGCTATTTTCTACTGTGTGCTACCAAAAGAAAAAGTTTACAGAGCAACGAATTAGGAATGTTTCTGGAATCTGTGAGTCTGACCATCTCAGTCATTTGCCTCATCTTCCTATTTCTTCACTACAAACCTCACTCTGGATGTCTCCCCCCATGTGACTCAGAAAAGAAAACATGGGGAGAATTGTGATCTGTCTTATACTCTCTGGTAGCCAGTGATTAGGTATGATATGTATGATCCATCCCTGATCAAAAAAGGAATAATTAGGTGACTTCACCAACGAACATGACGAGTAAAAACACATGCTGTTTTCAGTAGACATAGGCAACTGTGGTTTGTTTCATCTGAAAGTAAATTGATCAAAATCACAGAGCCCAGGGCTGCGCTGTTGGGAGATATTTGAGACTTGGGGAGGAGGGACCTAGCGGAAATCCATAATCCATTGGAAGTGTGTGTTCAGAGGAATTGCGGATGCCCAGTCTCTTGCTCTCTCCGACTTCCCTTTTGGGCGCAGTAAAGTCTTCCAGGGACATGTACTTCTGCCATGGTTGCAGCCATCAACTCCCCTCATCAGAACCCAAACCATTGCTCCCCCCACCTGATCTTGGACCATGAGCCTCCAAACTTGTGAACTAAACAAGTCTGTTCCTTGTAAAAGTTAGTTGGCTCCGATATTTTATTGGATTAACTGAAAAGTTGAATAATATGCAGTCATCTACCAATTTCATATCAAGACGTTGTTGAACATATCTTTCAGTCATGAATGAAACCGGTGCTAAAATGCTAAGGACAAAGGGAAGGAAAGCACTAAGTCTCTGTCCATGGTGATACCGCTGATTTGCTCATCCAACTCTGAAATCAACCTGTAACTGGCTATCCGTTTTCCAGGTCTCTTAGATTCTCGTAAATATTTTAGGCACCTGTATGCATCCATTTAGAAACACACATTTTGAACCTCTGCTGACTGAAAGAATCTAGAAATAATGCCACCTCTGAAGTAAAAACATAACAAATGCCATGATTTTGGTTTCTAAATGCCATCCTCACTATAAGGAAATAGAGTTCCTTAGAGAAATGACTGATTCTAGAACTAAAGCAGGGAAAGTACAATATGAGCTTTGCATATCATATTATACCTGATGTCAATCTAGTGTTCACAGAATTTTGGGTACATGCCAAAAGCATGAACAAGAGCTAGTTTGAATGGGATTTTAACATCAAAGTTCATCACCATCATCATCATCATACCAATGGACTGCAATCATTGAATGAAGTAGTAACCTATGATTTCATACTGATAATAAAAGAATTAATTCAGTTACAATTTCCATTATAGATCAATTGCATGTATTATAATATAGATACATAGATATATGCTGCTAAATAAGTACAAAAATAAAATTCTTTCTTACAATAGAATGCTAATAAATTTTGAAGGAATAATGGAGATGATTAAAATTGCCATTTGATAGCCATCAGATAAAATGGTTAATTAAGGCAGGTGCTGTCAATGGATACCAATGCCATTTGATGGTGATTTGATGAGGGATAGGTTTATGGCATAACTGGAAAATACTTTTTTGTAATACACTAATCAATTAAAATGAGAAGCTGATGAATGTGAAGTCTATGACCTTGAGTGAGCCTCTTCTCAGTAGGTGGTTAAGGCTAAAGTCAGCAGAGGAAGGACTGATCTATATTCTGGGCCTCCTGAAGGTGATGTGTCAAGAAGTGGCAGCATCACTTCTGTGTAACTTCTGCCAGCCATGCTTACCCTGATACAGGGCACAGAGAAACAGCAAGTGAACCCAGAATTAAGGTCATCTTCCAGAAGGTAAGGCCTGTTCTCTTTAGACTTGTCGGACATAAAAGATAGAAAATCACTGAGGAACTGATTCAGCATAAAGAATCTGAAAAGCACCTGACTATTAAATTCAAAACAGTAACTGGGATAGACCCCAAACAGCATCATTGTTAGAGAGGTTGATCAATTTTGAATAGAAATTTATGTTTGCATGGTCACACTATGCTGAATTTGGTTTCCTAGTTTGGAAAGTAGCAGTATAGTCATTTAAAATAAGTGTCTTTGGGAAAAGTAAATACTACAATTTTTGAGCTGAGAAGATACTATGTCTATAAGTTACTACTGAAAAAGTCAGAAAATGACAAAAGATAATAGTTATATGCTCACATAGAGTATGACAGATTGGGAACTAGAGAAAATGTAGCAAATTCTTAATAACAGGAGGATCTGGGTAGGATGAATATAAATGATTGGCCCAGTTAAATGTCCTTTACAAAAAAAAAATATATATATATATATAAAATCTGATATTGAAGGTACCATTATTATTGAAAAGAATACAATGATTTACATTAATATTTAAATTGGCTATTGAATGCATCATTTATTACTTTAAGAAATGCTGACATTTCACTCGGTTTGCTCCGCTGTTTTAGGTGCAGAATTTAGTAAAGAACAACTTAGCTACTCTGCTTCCGACATTTAGTCTCTAGTGAAATTTATATAACCATGTTGAAGAATTTGGGTCTTTTTCTGAAGTAATTCATTAGCACAATATTTTCATTATTTTTAGATATTCCAGGAGCTTCATGAAAAAAAGTGAGGAAAGGCAAAGGGGGATAATAATCTTCAACTGAATAATGAATACGTGCACTGAAACCTTTGTATGACAAATACACAATGCTTCCTAATTTCTGGATCTTGAGCATAGGTAGGAGGTATTTTGCATCACCAGAATTATGAATAGACATTTTAAAAAATCTATTCCGACTACCTTTGCAAGCATGGTCTCATTTGTCAGAGCTGAAAGCATTCTGATAGTGTACTGCTTTCTCAGACCATAAATGCTGCTATTCTTTCCTTCCAACTCACAGTTTCTTAAATTTCAAAGGTCAGCAGCATTCTGAATAAAAGAAAAAAAAACAAAATGCCCTTATAAATTCTAGTGGAAGCTCTCAGTGGAAACATTATTTTTAAAGTGTTTAAATCAAAACAATAAAGGAGGTGGTATCCACAGTACTTTTAAACGTTCATTCCCAGTTCTGCTTTTTAAAATAATAAACCAGTTTACTGACTAAAATTTATCCTTTATGTTATGCAGTCCACAAATAAGGATTTCCAAAAGTGCAAAGTAGAAATTATTAAAATCTCTAAGAATATTTAGAATTCAACTGAAGATTTATGTTTTGTTTTCTTTTGTGAAACTGCAGTTATGTTTTCTAACTAAAATTTCACAAAGGGCTGAAAATAGTTATTTTGATTTCACTCCTCATGAATAATATGAACATGTATTACTTCTACATGTATATTAGTTATTTAGAATGTCCAGATGTATGAAAATAAAATTTAACCTAGATTTTTTGTTGTTGTTTTTGTTAAACAGCTAAACCATCTTGAGCCCAATCTTACCCCACACAAGAAACATCAAAAAATGAAATACAGACCCACTGCAGCAAACTCCCTCTGGTACTAAATAAAAATAATTCCATAAACAAGTGCAGCCATCAATTCATAAACAAGGGGCAGAAAACTCATACAGAAAGTTATGACTACCTCCATTTAAGTATGTATTAGACATGCCTTCTGGAGAAGACGAAGAAAGTCAAAGTTTTAAATTCATCAAAGCGATTGACAAAAACTCTAAAGATCCAAAATCATGGGGAAAATCACACAATGTGCCAAACATTCATTATTGCCTCAGCACAGTGTGTGTGTGTGGGTAGATGGCTGATAAAGTTGCCTTAAGTATGTGAATTTTATCATTTAAAATAAAGCAAAGCACTGGCCAAAAATATTAGAAAAAGACTCACAGACTCACAGAAAACAAAGGAAAGAAAGAAAGAAAGAAAGAAAGAAAGAAAGAAAGAAAGAAAGAAAGAAAGAAAGAAAGAGAAAGAAAGAGAAAATCGTAGTTAGTAATTGGTTAGTATACAGGATATACTGTTTCTAAACAATAGGAAACATAGGTTGCATTAACCCTTGATGTTTTGTCTATGAAATTATATCTAGGTTAAAATTCTTTTCACTCTTGTTGCTCTCTACAGGTTAGGTCCCATTCTGTGTGGACTCATTCATTGGACACACATCAGGACAGTGAGAAAAAGAGACAGTATTATCTGATGCTTCAGATTTAGGATGCTATCATTTGGTTAAAAATTTCATTGCTATTATAAGCCTAAACTTGGGCAAAGTGTCCTCTTCTGCCACTTTACATTTCCTTCCACACTTAGCATGTGCAGTGTGAAGATAAATATATGTATGTTTAAAGTGACCTTTAAAAACTCAAACCATATAACTCTCTTCTATTAAAATTTCTCACAATGTCCTATTGTACTAAGAATAAAATCTGGCTAAGCGTAGTAGCACAGGCTTGTAATCCCAGGCTCAGGAGACTGATTGCCTGGACTCCACAGTGAGTTCAAGGCCATCCTGAAATACATAGCAAAACCCTGTTTCAAGTCAACAAAACAAAGCAAAAAAAATTTATAAAATCTGAATATCTTCACATGACTTAGTTTGGTTGCTTCCCCAATTCAACCCTTAGTCACTGAGCAATTTTTGACCTGTTGGATTTTGGTCAGTTTCTAGAATAATCTGGGGTTTTCCATGGCATATGGGTCTTTGAACTTACTCTTCTGCAAAAAAAATCATTTCTACTAATGAGGTGGCTCTTAATATATTTCATGCTATGGATAAATTACCACTCAACTCAGAAAAACATTCTACTTGGTTCAGTCTAGTATTACATAAGATGCTCTCCAAAGTCACAGGGACATTAACTGTTGAAACTAATGTGGGAATAGTCTGCACAATGGGATACCCACAGGGTTCGATCTCAAGCCTCTAGTGCAAATTTAAGTTGTACAACAAATAAGCTGTGAGTGCTTGGGTTAATTCCTTAAATGTCTCTTAGCCTCATTTATTCCATTTTGCATTAAAAGCTTCATTTGTTCATTCATTCATTCATGCAAGCACTGTTCTAGTCCCCTGGAGATCAAACAGTGAAAGAGAGACATCACCTTGGCATTGATGATGTGGCGGTATATAGGGTATATATCTCAACGACAGGGAATAATGAGTGGTATGACTAGGATGTAACCCTTTTCAATATGCTGATCAATAAAGATCTTTCTGAAAAAGTAACATTTTAGCAAAGTGAAAAGCAGCACTTTTCATTTTACATTATGATATAATCTGAAATAATTACAGAGAAAACTTCAGCACTACCTTTCAGGTACAGAGCTGCACAGGAAGTTCAGTCAGCACTTGGTATGTTTCAGTTTTCTTTTTCTATGTTTCCTATCACCTGTTCTACTCCCCAGGATTAAGAAGATATTGGAACTTTATAAAGTTACAGCAAAGGTGACTTAGCATTGTTACTTCTTGCAATCTCTCCCCCTTCATGATCTGTATATACAAAAGTGACAAGTTATATCTCACTGAAATATAACACATGTGGACAAAAACTTCTTCCTTGCCAAATTCATGATCAAATTCCCAACAGCATTAAGGTAGTTTTTACTAACAGTAAGAATTTTCCAACCATGTAAAATGAAACAAATATCAAAACACAGAGAGTTGAAATCAAAGCAATCTTATTGTGATTGTGATTTACCATTTGTCAACTGTGTGACTTTTGTTTAAATCATCACACTCTCTTAAGCCAGTTTATTTGGAAAATAATAATAGAAGTTTTTCAGCTATTGGGGAATAAACCCAGGAGAACTCTACAACTGGTTTATGTCTTCAGTCCTGTTTTTTTGTTTGTTTGTTTTTGTTTTGTTTTGTTTTGTTTTTTCAATTTTGAGGCAGCTTCTAGCTAACTTCCTCAGCTCTCTTCCAATTTTCAATCATCCTACCTCAGCCCCTCAAATAGCTTGAATTTATGGACGTATACCACAGTGTCCATCTGAGAAAAGAATTTTAATGATAAGGTTAATATACTCTTTTTAAAGTATCCTAGCCATCGTATTAAGCTTGTTGTATGTGCTACCAAATGTATTCATGGTGGTAATAGTTGACACATTGTGTCAACTTGAGAAGTGCTTAAGGAAGTGTCTCAGCAGTTCTACATTTTGGTATGTAAAGGATAGGCTCTAGAGGGGCAATTTAAGCTACAGGATGTTGTAAGGGTTGATTCATTGTGTCAATTTCAGAAATTTACAAGTTTAGCTAAGTGAGTCAGCAGGGGGCCAGGGTCTGTCTTCACTTTGTAAACATTCTGAGCCTGTGCAAAAGGAAGATGCAGAGATGGTGGAGAGCATAGGAAGGAGAGAAAGACTTGCCCTCCCCCTTTTTAACTCAGGTTGATTTTTCTGTCTTCTGTTGCCTTGAACTGTTACCCCTCTCCCATGTGCTACCCTGCCTTGGAGCCTGCTGATTACAGACTGAAATCTCCACAAATGGTGAGCTAAATCAACTTCTTTAATTTAATTTCCGTCTTTAATTTTGGGCATTGAGTATTTTGTCTCAGCAGTGAGAGAAAAGTAAATAAGACAATGATCATCCTCTGAAGCATTTATACTGTTTTTATTCCTGTTTTACAGATGAGGAACCTGATGTACAGAAACTTAAGTCACTTGCCAAGGTCATATCACTCCTAAATGTCAGAATGAACACTTGAAATCACTATGGGTACTATGAGAGGAAAGCATCTGTTGTAAACGCTCAATATCTTGCAGTGTTTATTAGGATAACACAACTGTTCTATCGTTGGACTTCTTAACATGTATACTCATTCACTGAGTATGGATCCATTGAATTTTATGTAACATATTTAATTTGATCAAAGCTTTAAGAATGTTAAAATTCTTATTATTTTATTTAATATGCACATCAATATAATGAAATAAATATTATTAATGTTCCCACTTAACAGCTAAGAAAACTGAGGCACTAAGTAGATAAGTAACTTGCCCGTGTTGCACAGGTGTATGTGGGAGATCCAGGTCTTTAGAGAGCATGAGTATGTTGCTTTTGACCATCATGTTATGATGCCATGCACATATTTGGTAGCTTATTCCATAAATCAGGAACAAAGTTCTTGTGCAATTTGCATAGCCTGCTCCTGAATGTTGAATCTCTTCAGTAGAAGAGGATATCAGAGAAAGTCAAAGTTGCTAGAGGACTATCATGGGTAGACACCTTCCTAGATCTCTACTAATTCCTTCTCTGAATGAAAAGATTTTAGTGTTTCTTTTGTTCTTCCAACAGAATCTTATCCACATTTACTAGTCTTTCCAATTTCCTGGGTGTTCTGTGGTTGAAACTGCTGTATGATTTTGCATGATGTTAGTTGGTATTTTATTAGAAAGTAGATAATACAGCTCTTGACTCTTGAAATAATTTCATTAGCATTTAGTAAATTTAAGTGGCGCTAAAGTGCAGAAAGTTAATGAGCTTTTTTAAAGCTTTCTTACTTTTAAAGTTCAGCTACTGGACTGTTTTTAGAACACAATTCCTTGGCAAATTGTGTGTATTAACAGTTTTGTTCTGGCACTAAATGAATGGGAAAGCTTTAAATTTTATTCTAACCAAATAATGTAAAACTACAATTTCTGAAAGCCACAGCAAAGAAATCCATATTACTGTGAGTTAACATAACATTTATTTTAGAAATAGCTAAATGCTGAATTTCTCCCTCTGGGTCTTCCTATAGCTTGATGAGAAATTGGACTAGTATCAAAGATTGATAGATTTAAAAAAAAAAGATTGTTGACATTCAATTCTATGTCACTCTGTCTATACCAAATTAAGGGTATGAAAAAAGGAGATCCCCCATGTTGTACCTTTCATCATTTATTTCAAGGGAACTTGTAGAACACAGTATCTTAGAAGAAAAAGAGGAAGTGGGAATCTGAAATGTCAACATCTTGAAAAACATTTTCAACCACAGGAAACTTTCGTTTATCTCATGATAATAATTGCTGGCTTTGCAGAAAGATAAGTGAAAGGTTGTTCTTGATAGTTATATATAACTTTCATAGAATCAGGATCATTTATAGTTTAAACACTACCATTTCCTTATTGAAAATCATGTGAGCCTTTTCATCCTGTTTCACCACCACACCTTCAAATATAGTTGGTTCCCATTCTAGTATAATGATAAGTACTTTTTGCAGATACCTAAGTGCTAATTCTATATGTAGGTGTGAAACCAACACCTCCATGGGGTGGGGAGGGTTAGGTATAGACCCAAGGACATGAGTGCCATCTGCTGAGTTAATGCCCATGCTTCTCATCTTGCCCAGACTAAAATACGGAGACGTCTAACCTGGGAATATCATTGGAGGTGCATTTAAATTTCATAAAACTCAAAGACTTAAGAGCTTACAGACATTCCTCCAGTGTACAATTAATTCATACACAAGTCATCCTTAAGAACGGTTTCATTAAATTTAAAAATGTAAATATTTTATGCTACTTTTCTTTCACGAGTTGTCTCAACTCCTTTCTAACTTGCTTTAAAGTGCATATAAGTTAAACAATCTGCTGAGTAATCATGTTTTAAATTTATTGTTTTGACTGTTTTTAAGTCATGATTGTTTGTCAAAATGATAAATACAGCACACACCACATAAAACAATGAAAAGTTTAAAACAAAAATATAACAATAATCTTACTGTTCAATCCCATTAATATTTTTTTCTCAAGCTCTTTAATTTTTCTTTAAATAGTGAAATAAGTACCCATACACACAAATAATCTCTCTTCCTTTTTTAAAAGCCTTAAAACAGTAAATGCTTCTGAGAATCCAGAATTAGGTAAGCATGTGTTAATTTGGTTCCAAGATTAGTTCAGTAAACCATACCTGGATAGATACATAACAACAAGGTGACAAATTTTATTTAATTAATGCATTTGTAATGTTTTTGGATTTTAATTACACTGTGTTAGAACTAGTGCTTCAAAATTTTACTTACTCTCATTAACGTTACAGATTCGTAACTTTTTTTCAAGTACTAAATTTATTTGGTTAGAAAAATCCTCTTAGCTTTTGTTTCAGATAACACTTTCAATTCCATTTAATAGATAAATTCTAAGTGTTTCTCAGGGAAATACAAATTTTAACTATAAAACATAATCTTTGTATGTAGATATAGTACCTCTTGCTTGTAATCCCAGCACTCTGAGAGACTGAGGCAGGAAGATAGCAAGTTTAAACCTAACATTGGCAATTTAGCCAGTGAGTGAGAACTGACTCAAAATAAAAAATTTTAAAGATGGACTTGGGAAGTAGTTTAGACAGAAAATCATAGTCTTTTAAAAAAAAAAGTCCATAAGATTATGGGCAAGGCAAGATGCACATACTCGGAGCAATGAAATAATATGAAATTGTTTATTTTGGTGAAAAATGAGTACACAAATTACAAACCTTGTTGCTTGGTTTGGCTGTTCATAATGTGTACTGCAGAGATTAGAAATGGAGATTTTCTCTCCTAGAATCAGCAATGGTCTCTGAAGATGAACCATTGTTCACAGTATTCCAAATCCTGTGGGGCAGTGTGCCAAATTTTATTTCTACATGGAAAAAATGAAAAGCAGCAAAAAGGATTATAGAACAGAAAGAGACTGTTTTTTATAAAGGAGAGCGGTGAAGCTTGATTTAGACACAAGTGGGTGGAAATTAAGGAAAGATGCAAAGCACATGATGGAATAAAACCCACTAGTACGGATGGCACCACACACTCTGTGGAGTTCGGAAAATTTCTGAAGTCAATTAATGCATCACATGCATCATTTATTTAATCATCAGAAAGAAAATGCATGCATTACAACAATGAATATTAATCACAACAAGCTGATGAAATTTTTCACTGAAATGTATATGTCTATGCAAAATGAATACTTTCAAATTCTGCTCACATGGCTGAAGGTAAATTCAAGATTGTGTGAATATTTATCTGAAGATCTCAGAACTTGAATGTTTTTTTCCTATTGAAAAAGTGACTTGAGTTTTTTTTTTTATACTTTTAAGAGCATTTCATTGAAATATTTCTCCCAAGTTATCCAACATGTGGGGAATAAGGGGTTGAGTGAAATAAGAAATTGAGCCAAATAGAAGTCATACACTTTATAATTTATGCCCTAATTTGTATTGATAAACTTTTTTGTCTCAGCAGACATAAAGGATACTAGTGTTGCCAAAAATAAATAGTTTTCACAATCTCTAACTCAAATCAATTTCCTTCAGTATTGTTATAGCTTGCTATTTCTGATGCAGTTAAATTATTTTAAAAATATGAAAATATACAAAATCATAAATTTAAGTTATTTAGTAAAGGAAAACTGCTCGAAGATTAATTTTAGTAGTTTTTTCCCTTAGCAAATTTTAAAATATTATTTTATGTAAAAGTTTTCTATACCATATCACCTTATAATTTCCTTATGCTGGATCCATTACTCATCAAGAGATTATTTTAAAAAGTTTTGTTAAAAAAAGAGTAACAACATCAGTAAATGAGATGAGAATTATCCACTACATACACGTAGCCTTTAACCTCGGATATGTCACTTAAATTTCAGTTTCTTGATCAGAAAAAGAAAGGTATCAAACTAGAAATTGTCTTAAAATGTTTGCTTTCATGAGGATTACTCTGCTTCCTAAAACCAAATAATCTTGATTTCTAAAGAAAATATATCATATCATTTTCAGGTCTAGACACCCCCTTCCCGGCCTGCTGAATTTAAGTCAGAATTAATTACTCCAACAGCACATCTAATAATATTGTGCTTACAGTCCCCTGCCTTATTTTGTAAGTTGTTTCGATCACAATTGTTGGTGATAACCACAAAGCTGTTGCACTTCATAAAATCAGCACAGAGAGAACAATACTATGAAGCATGCTGAGGACAGGCGGCAGGAGACAGCCACACTCAGCCTGAGTTTTCAAGTTGTTCTTTGCCATAAACTGTAAGTCACTTGAGAACAAATACTATTGGTCTTGTGGCTAACACTCAGCCTAACATAATGTTTTATAGTGGGCTTTCATTAAAAAATTATAAGTAAGTGGACAGGGAATTAAATGCATAATCTTTTATTTGACAATTGATTTCAACTCAGATTTAAAGTAGAAAGCAAATGAATGCACCAGGTTTGACTGCTGAAGGAGATACCTTCTTGAAAACAAATTTTATGAATATGTGTCCTCTGCCAATAAATGCAGCCATATAAACACAGGTGGGATTGAGACTGCCAAAAAAAGCAAGAAAAGAAAGTCATGAAATTTGTGACAGCAATGCTCTCATTTATCTCAAGATGCAATTCTTTTGTGTTTTCATTCTCTTTTCCCTGTTTCAAACATTTTCAGTGAAAGACTGAAACTGAGGAAAGCCTCATCATAATTTCTTTTGTACTCTTTTAAAGCATAAGGAAAGAATTTCTCTTTTGATTCTGGGAAAATATTTTGAAAGCAAAAATATCCTTAGGCTAAAATATGTCTTGCAAAAAAATAAAATTTTGAAAGACTTTGGAAACTGATCTCCAAATCTAAGATAAATTATACAGTTTAAAATTAACATAGCCAACTAAATTTAAAACTAATGACCAAAATCTTAAGCTAGAACATTGAGTATTTAGATAATTATCTTAATTGTTGCTTTATTAAAAGCCCCTGATCATAAGTAGTTTTCTAAAATTAATCTAAACTATATAGAGTTATAATTATCTGTTGATGAACATGGTTTACATTGATAGTATTCTTTAAAGTGTCTGCTGTGATCTCACTACATGTAGGACACTACACTAAGTGCTGGTGATAGGAGCGAAAATCCCTCTGCCATCATGGATCTTTCATTCTCATGGAAGCGATCACATAAATGATTTAAAATAATAGTGTTGTAAGGCTTAAAGCTCTAGAGACAAAGATACAAGGCTAAGAAGTGTAGATAACAAGGTAACATGTTAAGTAGAAGAACTAGATGCTCCCTCCCTGAGAAAATGATATCTGAGCAACACATTAGAGTGAGACAGAAGTTCTCCTGGTGGTTTGAAGAACGTTCCATGTACAAGGAATAACAGGAGAACCATTTGGACTCACAATATTCCCATGTCAAAGGAAGCCAGCTATCTTGTGAGGAATGACTGGCTTAGATTATTTGCAAATCAAGGGAAAAAACTTTCTTTGAGGTTCTCACATGTTACACGGATATAAATGAATAAGCATTATTGATTCTATTATACATCTGTTGATTTCATTGTGAGGATAAATGCCTTGATCTCTGCAAATACCACATTGAAATACTACAAGAACAGAGAATGATCGTTTCTGTGTAGGCCCATCAATTAAGAAGCAAACCTGGGGTTAAGCCCAAGTTTGAGACAAAGGTTTATAAATTAGATGAAAGACCTAGCAGGCTTTTATTTTTGGCATCAACTTTCCTGTTTCTCTATCTGTACT
>RJWT010008053.1:0-26801 GCA_004365215.1 Cuniculus paca
TTATCCCTTCCCTAGGGTAAGAAGATGTCATGCAACATATTGAGGCCTTACCTAACTATACACAGTAGGCCTTAAGTGGCACTGTAACTGATCTCTCTATCTCTTAAATCAAGAAGTAAAATAAATGAGACAGACTGTCCTCTAAAATCGGATGTTATCAGATATTCTAACAGCAGCACAGCGAGATACTTATGCAATTTTAAAAACTGAATGTTGTGTGTACATTGCTGCTCCATCTGCTAATATCTCAATAGCTGTTCAATATATTAGATGACAAATTGATGACCTGTCAGACCCTAACATTCCCTGGACCTTAGACTTACTCTCGTTATGGAAAGCCAATACTAGCTCCTTTTGGTGGAAATCTTTGTTAACTGCATTCATAATTATTCTGTTGATTCTATCATTTGATCCATGCATACTTAATTGTTTCTTTGGCTTTGTCTTCACCAGACTTACAGCTGTACACCTACCCAAGATGAAAATGCCTGGTGTCTATCAAAAGCCTTTATATAGACTCTCTACAGAGGATCTCTGACTGTCAATCAACAACTATGACCTCCTTCAGCCCGAAGAAGCCAGAAAGGTCATCACCCATTTCTTCCCCACTGCAGTTTGGGGTACTTCTTTAGAGGGGGATGTTATAGGCAACTGAGTTAGATAGAAATATTATAGGCAGTCAGACAGGGCTAGGCACTCAAAGACATCAGTGCAGAAGACCAGATACCTTGCAACCTCTGCTTCAGCCAGATCTCAAGACAGAAGACAAAGTAAGTACAGCCACACTTCAAGTAGAAACATCAGTGATTGATATTCTAAATAGGTATCAATCACCCTGAGGAAGCCAAAGGAGCCATTAACCCAATCTCTTATCAGCAAAGACCTTATTCTTTATTCTTGCCAACTTGCTACATGACTCACCTCCCCATTTGATCCTGAATTAATAAATTTTACCTGAGCAAGTACATTCTTAATCTTATCGGTTGACCATAGTTCTGTCCCACCTCATTCCTTCTGCCTTGTGAGTTCCTATTTTTCTCCACTATGGACCTGCCTCACCTCATGGTTTTGCTCTATAAAAATCCCTGGGAAAGGCAGGATCCTCGGCAACCCACTTGGGACCTCTTCTCTCTCTCTCTTAGACAGAAACTTTCTTTCTCTCAATAAATATGTTCTGCTCTTAACCTCCAAAAAAGAAAGAAAACTTTTATTTTTCAAACCTGAAAATTTTTGAGCATGAATATTATTTCTCCACTACTGCTTCCCCAATCTGGCCTCTTTATTCCCATGGAGTTTCATGAGTCAATTACTTGAGCCAAATGACACGACAAATAAATATGATTGAAACAACACCAATTTGAATTTTTTAAATTCCCTTGGTTGGATTTTATGCATCTTTATCTAGAGAAGAATTCAAAAACTATTTACTAACTGAACTTGTAAAGAGAATTGTTAGGTAATATTAATACTAATTGATTCTTGAAAACTGTAAATTAATTGTAGTATGAAAATTTTTGATCATGTACTTGTCACCCAAATTCTAATCCTTACCCCATCATAGGATGAGCTCTGTACTCCATGTAATTAACATAAAGAAGACATATGAGAAAAATATCTTAGTTGCTCACCAACATCTACACATCATGACAAATTAACATTTAAGCAAATGTTCTTGTAGTCTCCAATAGTGTTACTTATGTCCAGTGAAAGGGTTAATGGGCAAAGCTTAGTGATTTTGCAAAAGATATGGTAAAGTATCTCGTCCCATATATATGCAGCAATATTAATAAATAGAGAAGATTCAATATTTTGTCACTGATGCAATCATGGATGTATATGGAATTTCCATGCTTTGCTCTGCATTTTACAAATGTGTTAGTATAGCATTTTGACTATCCCAGAGATTTAAAAAGTGTCATAGGTTGCTGGAGCAAAGTTGCTCATAAAATAAATAATAAAACTTTATGATTGCACATCATATGCAGAGCAAAATTTTTATCAAGGCTTAGTAGAGATTACTGTCAGATTGGAATTGTTTGTAAAGGACAGTTTGCTGAATTCATATATCTGAGTACTTGATTTTAAAATTAAATTATTCATTAAGTATGTGGTGGATATTGTTTTAAGAGCAATATGCAATTGCAAAGCACAAACACTAAATATCATCTGGCTTTATATTATAAATCTTTTTCTGAAAAGAAAAAGCAATTTAATATTTTAGTAATATTTCCCAAATTTGTTCATAAATTGTGTGAAGCAAAAGAATATTATTTTTTAAAAGTAATAATGCTTGTCTAATGTTTGAGTATTTCCTTTCTCAAATCTATTATTAGGTCTAAGACATATTCTCATCTTCATATTCTCTACTTTTAATATTTAAATATAAGAATGCCTATATTCTCTGTTTCACAAAAATGTTAACTGTTAAAATAAATGAAATATTTATGTAATGCTTGGATAACAAAATGCACTCCAGCAAAAATGGTCTAGTCCAAAGTTTAGGAGGAATAAACCAATTGTAAAAATGGGAATTGAATCTGCTAGAATATGTGAGACTATGTCAAACTGATATTTACTTTCATTACTTTTATAAAGACATAATCTAATACTATCACAAATTTTAAAAACCTAAGCAAATCAACAGTAGAATATATATCATAGCAAGTTCTCACCTTTCAAAATAAGTGACACTAATTTAAATTCAAAGTGATTCTCATGAAAATCATAACAGATTCAGTAAAGTTCTGAAAACAGAAATAGCTAGACTGAATACTAAAATTTTTATAAAATCTTAAAATTAAATGTGTTCAAAAGAATGGAATTACAACTATTTTTATCTAATATATTTTTGAAATCTTTATTATACAACAAGTATTCTATCATAATGGAGTGAAAAAAATAGAAAATTAAAAAAATTAATATTAAATTACTTATTTTAACTACTAAAAAACCTAACAGAAGAATCAACCTATAATATTCTTGTCATCTAGCTTCTCTTTTATATACTACATGACATGTAGGGAAAGAGGAGTAAATCAAGTGATATTTTATATTCAAATTTAAAATATTTTTATTTAAAAACAACATAAACATCCAAAGATGTTAAAATAAAATTGTTTTATAAATAAACAAAATACAGGATTGTTTTATCATTAAAAAATAAAACTTTGGAAAGGATTTTCTGATTATAATGCAGGCCTATTACCAAATGTATATTGAAAGGCTAGGTGTTCATGGAAATCTTTCTGTCCCTTAGTGCAGTTCTATTTTGCAAATGAGTAACAAATTCTTTTTAGCTTGCAAATGAATGTCTTTATATAAACTATGGTTATCATTTAGTTTGACAAAGAACTGAAAATGACTAAGAGAACTGTATATTAACAAAAAGGAGTCAGACTGATAACTTTAAATCTGGGTTTCAGATAATTGCTTTTCCGAATTGATTAGAAAGTATAAAGAATCTTCTTGTCAGTAAATGGTTCAACTGAAATAGAAGAAAAATCGTTATAGGGGATGGTAAAAAGCATCAGAGCTTTCATAGGTAGCAGGTTTGTTGCATGAATACATGAATATTACGTACAAAGGACTAGTCTACTAGCTTAGTGCATATATATTACAAAGGGTGTTTACTGGTTTAGTCGATAACGTCACTGGGAAGGATTTGATAATGTTCCTCTCAAAATGAGATCAAGATTTTAACTTGGCCTTGACAGGTCCTTGATGTCTTGTCAAAGGATGCATCAATGAAAGACACAGGCTAACTTATGAAGCAGAATTAGAAACTAAGAAAAAATGGAGAAGAAACTTCAATTTGAGCAGTTGAAGAAGGCACAGCTCTTCTGACAGAAATGGATTGGCAATTTTAAAAGAAATGAGGCCAAACTGTAAAGCTTTCTGAAATATTCTTGGGTCTGGTTTGTCATTTACCCCAGTTGTAGGTTTGCAGTGGCTCCAGAGAAGTCTTTACCATTTGAGGGAGCTACTCAGTCTCCATGAGGTAATTGCTTCCTCTTGGAGTGCTTTACAAAGATTGTGCTGGAATCCAAAGTGACTGTTGCTTGAAGGCAAAGACTGGGGACTTCTACATTCCAGAGGCAAGATGAATGTTTCCACGAATCTCTTATGTTAGTATCTTCAGTCTCAACGGGAGGATGAACTACATTATGTAAACTCAAGACTAATCAAATTTGTATTGCCAGATTTGTAAACTGACACTCCTTAAAAGATTAACATCCCTATATTGAGCTTAGCAGGGCTATGATACAAAGTGTCAAGATAGTGATGGAGAGAAAAACAAATTGAGGGTCAAGTTTATCCTGTTTTAAATTACTCAGTTCTTAGAATATTGTCTTTACTTTTGTGTTTATCTCAAGATGTTTCCTAATTTGGTTGACATCTGTAAATCCAAGTGAAGAGGCAGTTTCAGCAAAAACAACTCTAAGTCCCTGAATGCTTCAGAAAAAAAACCCACCAATGTTTTGAATAACAGGTTAAGGACCTGGGACTGCATCGGCCCTTTGTCTTCTTGGTGGGAAATGACTATCTCTAAATAATCAATCACTCAGTCAGTGAAACTTCCTTTATTGTGAAATACTTGCTAAAAGTTACTAATTTACAGTAGGAAAAGTAATGTGTGTTACGCTTCACTGAGGTATTTTATCAATGTAGAAAAATACAAGAAAACAAAACATTACAAGATATAACACAGTAGTAGATTTAAAGGCTGTAAACTATATGTACAAAAGTATGCATAGCCTATTAAGACTAAAGTAAAATGTAAAATATGAGGAAAATATTTTTTAGAATGGAGCATAAAGAAAACAACATTCACTATTATTCACCAAGCACCTAAAATATGTTAGACATCATGTTGAGAAATTTGTATTTGTTTAAATATTAAATAATTCAGTACTTTCTTAAATTCTTTGTATCACATGTTTTTTTTCCAGATGGGAAAATTAATGTTTGCAATAGGTGGCTGATTTGCCAAAATCTAACAGCAAGAATGTGCAAAGACAGGGGATTTATTTTAGCCTTACCTATCTCACTCCAAATCACTTCTCTGTAGTGTTGTTCCCTATAACTCATCTGCAATTACAATGCAACACTTTTCTTAAGGTAGGATATGTGTCTAAATACAAAGTAACAAGTTTATAAAGAGACATGGCATAAATTATAATCTGCTTTGTAGAATAAAAAAAAATATAGACACTTCTTTATGAGGAAAAATTAACAAAAGCTAATAATACATAGAACAAAAGAAACTTTTTTAATGAAATGGAATGAATTAGCATCGACAGTGTACAAACAGATACAAATTAAAAATCCAAATATCTTTATTGTTTTATAGTTTGAATTTTCCCAGCAAGAAGATTTAAGACAAAAATTGATATAGTTTATTTTGGAGGTTTTTAATGAAAATACTAAAAGAGGAATGGGGAAGCGAAAAAGTAAAAGGAAAAGAAGATAAAAGAAGAAATGTTATCAAGAAACTGATCAATGCGAGCAAGTCAACTCAGTATGTTTGGAGAGCTCCAGAAATATTCACACAGTCTTTCTTCATAATTCTGTTCTCCAATGGGAGAGGATGCTAAGATACAAGTATAATAACTTCCACTAGTCATTGTTTGAAAGCAACTTCATGACGGTAGTGCTGGCCAGCTTTCCACCATGTTGAATGAGTTCACAAACTAAAGTGGATACCAACATCGAGTTCTAACCAAGCATGTTTGAAATACTAAAGACCAAACGTCAGTGACTACAGAATCGACAACAGCTGTTTCAATGATCTATAATCCAAAAGTATAACACCTATACTCCAAAATGGATTACATGCAGTTACACAAAAATCAAAGCCTACTCTTTATGTTTTGAAATTTTATTTTCACAATATTTCATCACTTACTGAATGAATTTATCATTTCAAACAATCAACTCAAATTTGGTGTCTTTTTATATTTTTTAGTTCATTATATTTGCTCCAATATGTATTATTTCTTTGTTTTTGATAAACTTTGGTTTAGTAACATTTTTTTATTTCACTGATGATTAATTTTTGGTTGTAAATTTGAGATTACTATTTTAATCCTTAGATATTTATCACCACAGAGTACCTTCTCTGTGTGTCTTTTGCTGTAAGTATATATCATACAATATAGTGTTTACATTTCCATTTATCTCAAGATAGTTCCCAGTTTTCTAATTGCTTGTTCATTAGTATTTTTATTAGCTCTCCTGCTCTTTTATTTATCATATGGTTCCATTTGGGTGATAAAAATTATGACTAGAGGATGTCTTAAATTTCTCTACTAATTTCAGTGTGACTGGTTTTTAGTTTTATTCAGGATTCAGACACTTTCCAACTGCTTTCTGGATTTCTGATAAGGAGGATTTTTTCTGCGTATTATGGTTGAATCAATGCTTTGGGGTCAAATGATGGTCCAAGCATTTCCATTACACTATCTTATTAAGACCCCAGAAGCACTGTAATTTGAAACATTAAAATCTCCCTTCCTTAGGATATATATAATATGGCAAATTCTAACTATATTTTCCAATTTTTTCAATTTGCTTTAAAATATACAGTTTTTATGTAAAACAACAGCAAATAAAACCAGTTTTTTTTTTCACTAGTTGTTTTCTTCTTGTATAAAAATAATGGTTAAGCTCTGAAGTTTCTGTGCATCAAATGATTAGATAACATAAATTACTGGATTTTCTATTATAAAGGAAAATTTCAATAGGCTAAATCATGCAATAGGAGCAAATTGTTAATGCAACTTTTAAAAATTCTATTTTTATTTCCTCTTTATTTGCTGTTAGATAATGTTTGATCCAGTATGTATTATTTGAGAAAAATTTCTTTCAACACTGAATTTAACAAATGACTTTCATATCTAGTTGACACCAAATATTCATACAAAGGAAAAACCTTTATTAGAAAACTGTAACTTTAATCCTGTCTGTATTTTTTGGAACATCTTGGGGCTAGAAAGAAAATGCAGCAGAGCTGTTATATTAATTTTAATCCATAATCTGAACTAATCAATGCAAGACATAGTCTGTCAAGTAATATATACTATTGAATAACTAATACAACTTATAGAAGACTCTGTAGGTTTTTTTAAAATTCTCTAACCATTTGAAGCATCTCTTCAAGACTTCTTAAAAACTATTTTTAGTTATTGCTTACAAAAAAGAAGACAAAAACTACATCTACCAATGAAGGGAATTCAGGTATACTAACACTTAGTTGCTGAAACCATCTTAAGTGACCCATAATTTTAGAAAGAACATTGACTTTTTTCCAAAAGCACTAAAAAAAAAAAAATCCCTTTCTATTAGCAAATCTGACTTTCTTGTGCACTGCCGTACTTAATAGCTTTGCTCTTAAGAATCTCATGCAAAATTCATTGGCCATTATGGCAGAAAGGATCATTTTTACCCAGTACACTAAAGGAAAACTGGGACTGAACATGGGGCTTATGCTTAATGGTCACGACACATTACAAGTAGCACCTAGAAACAGAGTTGAGAGAGAAATAATTAAAATAGTCATGCCTTGCAAATCAGCAATATTTCTGGAGATGCCACATTTCATTCTTAAAAAGGTTGATATCCTTTAATCCATTTTGTTTTGTAGTTTTGAAACAGAGGCTTTTTCAGGAAAACTCTCAGTGTCATATCAGTACTGGTTAAGTATTAAGGCACACAGACACACACACACACACACACACACACACACAGAGACATCTGTGAAGGAGATGGAATTAAATTCAGAGGTGTAAGGAACACTTTCTACTAAATATCACTAAATTTTCAGCTAAGTTTAAGGTGTTTTCTTCTGCAGATCACCAAATATGCACTACCTAAAATCTCAAAAATGAAATGTACATTGATGAATAGTGAAATAGTTTGGAATATTCTGATGTATCCACAAAATCTGCTTTAATTATTTCATGAAACTAGCGATATGATTAAAAATATACATTCAAGCTGAAATTGTGATAAAACAGAGAGGATAGTAAAATGAAATTAGAAATAAAGTAATCTCAGCATTTTCGTAAAGCATGCCATTAAGAAAATCTCAAAATATTATGCAAAGTGGTTGTACCACAGACATTTATTCTAAAAATTGAGATATACTTTTGAAAAATATACAATAAGATACGAGTGGATGATTTAAATTTTCATACTAAAACCATCTCCCTTTGTACAAGAAGTACATGAAATTCACATTCTGAAAACTACAATTGCTATTTTACTGTGCTCTGGGTAGTGATGAAAAACAAAAATCAGAAAAAAAACAAACAGTTTTATGGATAGATTGTTTTGAATTTGGACATGTACCTTGAGAGAAAAATACAGTGCCATGTTGCTAAGAAAAATTTTCAATCCAATTTCTTTAATACTTTAAAAGATTAAGTATCTGTCTTAGGTTGAGATTACTTTTCCTTAAATCAGCCAAACTTCTGTATCATTTGATCATTTTGTAATTTCATTTATCTCAGATAGACCTAGTTTTAAATCCTGATTCTCTTCTTAAATCATTTAAAATCTCGTAACATTTCATATTTCCTTTCTCTCCACTTTCTCTCTGTATCCTATGGATATTGCTATTTGAACATAGGTTATATGTACAGAATTACATGTTCATATTATTTCAATATAGCATATATTTATTTGTATTTATATGTGTACTCAATATTTCTGCAATTACTGCTAGAAAATTTATTAAAGGATTCATTTCATCCAGCTCTGAAATAAATGCATCCAATTTTAATAACAATTTGAAAATATCTTCCCCCATTGGTCTGATCAAAATGAACTGGACAGTTATGTTAAACTGTTATACTACCCATTACCTCATTCAATCTCTTATAAGTATACAAATTTATTCATTTCAGTGCCCTACATAAAATATTTCAAACTGGTCATTTTTTTTTTTTTTTTTTTTTTTTTTGCGGCACCGGGGACTGAACTCACGACCTTGCGCTTGCCGGGCAGGCACTTAGACCACTGAGCTAGATCCCTAGCCCTGTTTTTGAGACAGGGTCTCACTGTGCCATTCAGGCTGGCCTTAAGCTCACTTTGTAGCCCAGGCTGGTCTCGAACTCACAATGATCCGCCTGTCTCAACCTCCCGAGTGCTGTGATTACAGGCGTGAGCCACCATGCCCGGCTAAACTGGTCATTTATATTCTACAATCTCAGTCTCATATTTCTTTTTCATTTAATTGTTATATGCAAATTACTCTGAGATTTAGCTTCTCTCCCTGCTAAACACTAACTAAAGTATCTACCTCAAAAAATTATTCAGACTAAATAAAATGATGTGCTAAGTCATTCACAAAATATATGGTAGTATTAATTACATGATACTACTTTCACATTGGTAAATATTATTGAAAACATAAACTATACTGTGTTGTCAATATTCTGTTGAAATTATTACCCTTATTGAAACAGCAAGATTTGCAACTTATTTCTAAGGAATTAAATTGTATAACTGAGTTGACTCTAATTTGTAGGTTGCAGTGGACCACAAAAAGAAGAAAAAAGTAATGTTTAATAATCATCATAAAAATTGGTCATTTAGGGAGTGAAATGAATTATTTTGAAAGAGTGAATTGATAAATCCTGGATATTTGTCCACCAATCTACATTTTAAGCTTTTGCTACACAGACTATTTACATTTAATATGAAATGTCTATGTATTTACAATAATTGGTCATTATTTTATATTATTTATTGATAGATTTTCTTTGGACTGTACAAAACTGTCTTATAAATATTCTCACTGTTTCTCAATTATACAAACCTCATATTTTGTACTCCCAACATTCAGATTTTTTTCATGAAAAATGTAATATTTTACTTAAATTCATTTCACATATTTCCTGATTTCTTGTGCTTTGAAATGTATACATTCACTTTTTTAGTACTCTCTACTAACACAATTTTCAAGCTTTCCAAAATATTCCTCCAAAAATTATGTTATTATAATATAATGATAAAATTTTCTAGAATCAAAAATTATTTAAAGGACAGTTCATGATCATTCTATAAATATTCTAAACATATATACAATTTTTAATGATTTTCTTCTTTTCTAGCTATGCTATTGATCCCTGATTTCTCAATCACAAAATTTTATAAATGTATTCCTATCATTATTAAACCCACCTGATTATTTTATCATTTCTTATACTCATATCTAATTAAATACATTGGTACAATGTAGAAATGCATAACGATCACATTCATCATAAGGAATTTGTACCTGTATATGATATAACTTAGTACCTCTTTTCCTTCCCATCCCCCTCCATCTTTTCAACTCCCTTCCCTGCCTTATTTACAAAGCTTTGTTTCCATTTTATCCTTTTTCTCTCATTTTTTTCATTTCCCTTTATAAAATCATGAATTATGAAAAATTATTATCTATAAGGTATAATCAATTTTTTAATCTATGTGCTTCCATTTTGGAAGCATGTCACTTATGATACAATTTATAGAAATCAATGCAATGTATTTAAAATTTTCTCCATGACTCCAAAACTGTTTATTGTGTCTGATTCCACCTGTTATTTCATGGATACTTGTTTTCTCCAGTAGAATGAAACATTGTAAAAGCATCTTGAAGATTTTTTTTCTTATAAAACATCATACAACCAAATAATTGCTGTTAGGCACTTTTTGTTGTTTTTAAAACTAGACATCTTATGTTAAGGTTTTCTTTAGAGAATTATATGAATTACATAAAGACTTACTGAGAGATAAAACTGATAATAACTTAATTCTCATTAAAATACTTGAAGTTTCCAATTAGTGAAATTCATCTCATTGGCCCAACAGTGATTTAGAAAGGCAATCATTTTTAGGGGTAAGATGAAATATCACCTGCCTTCTCACTGTAAGTTCCCACAAAAGAAATGAATGGTGGTAAAATTTCTCAGTAGAAAAGTTGAAGTTTATCATTGTTTCCCTAGAGTTTGAGAACAAAGTGTATTCAAGTAGCTTCAATGACTGTTCTAGAAACTTTTGTGAAATTCACATAAATCAAGAAAATATAGAGATCTTATTATGTTCCTTTTATTTAAGGAAATAATAATGTCATAAGTGTTCTACTTGTGTGAACTAAAGTAAGCTCAATTACATCTCAAAACCTTTGTCTCCAAATACCATTCGACAAGGGAGTAAATCTATCTATTAATTTTTGAGAACACAAGTATCAGTCCATAACAGTGTACAAACAGCAATTTGTATTTGAAATGAGAAGTCTAGTATCAATAAACTTATTTCTCTGAGAAATTGCTTGTTTTTATGAGAACCAGTATAAAAATCCCATGTCATAGAACATAAAATCCTCTACCACTGTCAATTAACAGTTATCATTTCTCATGGAAAAGAGGCAGCACTTACTATGTTTCTATTGCCTTTGAAACAAAATACTGCAAAAATAATATTCTTTATTCTAAAAAGTATACTAAAGTTTATTATTTTTCTCAAATTTCTATGCATTAATTGCAATAAAATATATTTGTATAGAAATTGTACTAATCTTTTAATGTTTTAGTATAATTTAGCGGTCAAATGTATTGTCTGTGCTGACCATAGTGGAGAACACCTATAATCCTAGCACTCTGGAAAGTTGAAGTAGGAGTTCAAAACCAACCTAGACAACCTAGAAAAACCTTGTTTTGAAAATTTAAATAAAAATGATTGGAGACATACCTTAGTGCAAAAGTAGTAAGTTCAATGCTCACTACCAAAAAACAAACAAACAAACAAACAAACAAACAAAAAATAACTGTGGAGGCTGAATGCTATTAAATTATAGAAAAATTTTGGATTCATTTCTTTCATTATGAAAGTTATTTGCATAGAGAAAAATTAATAAAAAGCTAATGTATTCTTATTAAACGTTTTTTCTTTCCATTCTAAGGTGACAGATGACTTAGAAACTTGTGTTTTAATTTAAAGAAGGATAAAACTCAGTATCAATGACTTATCCTTCTGAAGACTGTAAACATCTAAGAAAATTCTTTTCTCCTGAAGATGATTTGTTTACATTAGAAAAATAAGTTCTTTTCTTTTTAATCTCACCTGGGGATGGGAGACTATTATAAAAACATCCCAAAATAAGTCTCATAATTTATATTTTTTCTAGCTTACCTTGGCGCATGCCTTTAGTCATAGCTACTTAGGAAGTTAGATTGAAGATCATGAGTTGATTTTAGACTAGGCTGGGAAATTTAGCACCATCTTGTCTCCAACAGAAAAAAAATTACTTTTGGCTCTATTTCTATCTTGCTATGGACATTTTTTTTGTAGATGTAGTATCCCTTTCCCTTCATTTTCTATTTACACTAATGAGGGGGTAAAGAGTGTGCACATGGGACATTCACAGCTTTTATGGTAATAAAACTTCTGATTTCAGATATAAAAATTAATGCTTGGTATCAAAACATAAATTAATGTATTCATTAAAATGTGTCAAGTGATGACTTAAATGTCTACCTCTGTATACATTTTTCTCTACAGATTAGTCTAAGTATTGCAATCCATGTATGCCTCAGTTTATAAAATAGGAGTCTTAATCATATCAATGTCAATAATATGTCTCAAAACTATTAATCAAAGAAGTGCTTGAAAGATTGTCACATTAAAATATTACTTACATTACATTTACTATATAACGAACACAATTTATGGGCCTTCAAAAATATTAAATCCTTACAAAATCTTGTGAGGAAATGCTGTTATTATCCACATTTTAAGGGAAAAGGTATGAAAAAAGGAATGAAGATGTACCAACTCTCCACAAGAAACATAAGCATATACTACACATATATAGTAATAAAAAAATTTAAGAAATGTGTCTCAAAGAATAAAAAATTGGAAAACTGAAGCACAGACATACGGAATTTCCCAAAGTTACACAGCAAGAAAGAGAGACAGATTCTGAAGACAGATTCTCTTCTTCACAATAGTACAATATTAGCTGTTGTTATAAATATTATTTTTACTATTACTTATAAGAACACAGAAAACAGAATTTTAATTTCTTAAATATGGAAGTTCTGATAAAAAATTATCGGAATGTTTTCTATAGCAGACTTAGTCTTAAATGTACTGCTGAGTAATATGTGAATTTTTGAATGAAGTGCCTACACATTTCATGGAAGATAATTAACTGTGTTTTAGGATCATTAAACTACTCACCAGAGGTCCAAAATTTGAACAAAACTGAGAATTCTCTCACATTGTTTTCAATTTCTTACATTACAACTTCTCTGAGAAAATACGCGCAAGCTAAAGATTTTAAAAGGTACAGGCTGTGGAGAAAAAAAAATAGATTAAAGTGTTGATTAACATACAGTCTTATCAAATTACAACTCTTATCAATTCTATTTTTTAAAAATAGATTTATCTCTCCATTTTCTTCATTACTGAGGATCAATTAATTTTGTTTGGGAAAAATACGATGTTAACTATATATCAAGTCTTGTCATATAATTCATATATATATATATTCTTAAACCTGTCTCACTGAAATATTGAAATATTTCTAACACTTGAATCTTTTATTTAAGTCTTAGTGTTAGTCATTTTCTCTTATTGTTGTGGTGAAGTGCTTATGGAATTTTTGGTAGTCTCTTTCTTTTAGCTTGACTGTCTCTGTAGGTTTAGTATTGAAAAGAGGAACTCCATCATTCTTTATGTTACTGACTACAGCACTAAACTTTCTAGAGAAATCAATCTACTTACAATCTCTAAGACAGCGTTGTAGTGGTTAGACAATAAACAAACATATCAGTGTAACAGAGTAGTGAGCCTAGAGAGATGGATATAAATATAGTCAGTTGACCTTGACAAAAGAACAGAGGTAATTCAATGGAGAAAAAGTGCTTTTCCACAAATGTGTTAAACTGTACATTCACTTGAAAAATAAATCAAATTCTAGGCACAAAATTTACAGACTTAAAAAAAACCCTCACAATTAATAATAAATGTAAATGCAAAATGTAAATTACCTAAAAGTTGACAAAGAAGAAACCTCAGATGACTTTGGGATGGTAATGTCTTTTTAAATACAACGCCAAAGACATGATGCATGAAAAAAATATGTCAGACTTCATGAAATGTAAAAGCTACTGTTCTGTAGCCATGTTAGACTAATGAAAAGACAAGAAAAAAAGCAGAGAGAATATTTACTGACAAAATTGATGGTGAACAGTTGTCATATAAACATACAAGGAAAACTTGAATTCAACAGTAAGAAAATATAGAACTTAATAAAAAGGCCAAAAACTTACAAAAATCTCAGGAAAGGTATTTACCAATATTGTGTCAGAGAAACATATGAAAATATGCTCCATATCATGTGTCATTCATAAAGTGTTAATTTTAAAAAACATACATTACAAACCAATTAGAATTACCAAAATCCTGAACACTGGAAATACCAAATGCTGATGAAAATATGGAACAATACAAACATTTTTTCATTGCTGATGGGAATGTGAAATGACACAGCTACTTAGGAAGACTGTCTGGAGTTTTCTTAAAAACATTACACATACACTTTGCATACTGTCTAGCAAGCATACTCCTTGGTAAATACTTGAATGTGTGAAAAATCTCCAAATATGGATGGAAGCTTTATTTATGAATCAATAATTCAGAAGCAACCAGCAAATTTTTCAGTTGGAGAAAGTACAAGTAAACTGCAGTATATTCAGACATTGGGTCATTGTGGAGCACCAAAATGAAATGTGCAATTAATCCAGGAAAAGAAATAAATGCTAAGTGTGAATTACTAAGCAAAAGAATTCAATACGGAATGACTACATACTGTGTGATTCAGATCATAGAACATTATGATAGCTAATTGTGGTGTCAACTAGAATAAGAAATGCCTAGCACATTGTGTTTTCACATTTCTGAGAGTGTCTAGAGGGAAGACCCACCGTGGGTATGGGTGACACCAACCAATAGGCTTTTATCAGAATGAATAAGTAAAGAACTAAAAAGTACAGCCTTCTCAGCCTGGCATGGTGGCTCACGCCTGTAATCCCAGCACTCAGGAGGCTGAGACAGGAGGATCATTGGGAAGTTTGAGTGCAGCCTGGGCTACAAAGTGAGCTCAAGGACAGCCTGAACAGCAGAGTGAGACCCTGTCTCAAAAAGATAGGGGCTGGGGATCTAGCTCAGTGGCCTAAGCGCCTGCCTGGCAAGCGTGACATCATGAGTTCAATCCCGGGTGCCACAAAAAAAAAAAAAATATATATATATATATAGCCTTCTCAAATTTAAAAACCTCAGCAAAGATATTTACCAATATCGTGTCAGAGAAACATATGAAAATATAATCCACATCATATGCCTTCCTGAGTAAAAAATGAATTTTTTTTTTCTGAAATGAATGGACACTATTCAGATGAAGAAATACAAATGACCAAAAACACTTGAAAAAATAGTCAACATCACTATCCATTCAAGAAATGCAAATTAAAGCACTGAGATTCCAGTTATTGTAGAAAGCATAGCTATATTCAAGAAATCATACAATAAAAAATTCTGCAGAGACTACAATTAAAAAGGAACTCTTTTTTCAATATTAGCGAATATAAACTGTTAAAATCACTATGGAAATCAGTATGCAGATTCCTCCAAATCTCAAAATAGAAATTCCATTTGCCCCAGCTGTTCCCTTACTAGGTATTTCCCAAAAGAGGTAAAAAAAATTATATTACAGCGATACACGTGTACCCATGATTACAGCAACACAATTCATTTCTAAATCTTGGAAAATGTGTAATGTTCATCAAAAGGTGAAAGGTGAAGAAAATGGGGTATTTATACACAATAGAGTACTACTGTGTCATAAAGAAGGATAAACTGATAAACCTGAGTCTCTGTAAAAATTGAATGCATCTTGAGAAAATGTTTAGTGAAGTAAATCAGACACACAAGCTTAAATATCACTTGGTTCCTTCTTTATAAAAACCATAGTATATAAACTGAAAAATAAAGAATAGACAGTAGGAAATAGCAAGATTATATATATATATTTTTTTCTCAAAGCCTTGGTTTGTGGGTATAATGTGTTACAGAAACATGCTTATGTTACACAGCACTTGTATATCAAACCAAATTCCCCATAAGAAATAACGGAAACTCAGTTGATCCAACAAATTACAACAATACTGTAAGACAAAAATAATAAAGAAAATGCAAAATGGAAAGACATATAAATAAATTAGCCTTACTTACCTTTGATAACCTTCACTGCTGCTATGAGTGAGTCAATAGAGAAAAGGTTATTGTGTAGGTTGACTTTCACTATCACTACCAGAATCACTGCTATTTATTGGCTAAATAGAATCTTTTTTCTTTTCATACAATTTTAACAAGGAATTTATCCAATGACACTTGTTTTTGACTTCTTTTGAGGCTTTTGCAGAAATGTGACATTGTAATGTTGTTAAACAGATGAATCGCTTGTACTGCTACAGCCTTATTATTCTACTTGATTACCTTATAGTGACTTTAAATTATACTTGCATACTACATAATGCTTTCTTACTGACAGAAGCATAGACATTATATTACCAACATTCAGTGATGCATGGAGGTGAACATTTGCCTCTGTGCAGTATAACCTTGTCTCTAAAGGTTTAACAGTGATAAGAATTATTTCCTTGGTTCAATATTGCAGGTGATGTTTAAAATAGTTTGCATTATTTATCAATTTTAATGTACACTTTAAATTGATAATTAGATTTTCTTTTTATTCTTTTTTCATTCAAAGTTAACACATGTGACTGAGGTTACCTTAATACAGGCATTTTCATAATAAAATTTATGAATACTTGAGGACACTATCAATAAACTCGTCTTTTTTACATGGTGATAAAACAGTACCACAAATCATCACAGAGAAAAAAGTGTTTAAAATTTAAACATAACAAGAATTTTACTTCCCAGAGATTTTCAGAATACATGTATGCAGTATGCTACTTAACATAACATAATCCTAGGGAGGCCAAACCATGCGTTTCTCTTTAAAATAAGCAGAAAATAAAACTATGTAATAGGCTTCATTACATTTTTCCACAATAGTTGTGATTTAAAAGAAATGATAAATCTTTAAGACTCTAAGTATAACTTCTTCAATATTCTTATATCAAAAATAGCCAGATCTTTTGGGAAGCCTTGGCCGGGTACATTTCCATCGTGTGGTTCCCGGTCTCAGCACATGATCCATTTCTCTTATATATACTTCTGCCATTGTGACGTGTCACTCTATTCAAAGGAGCCCTTAAAAGAGGCAGCATTATACTGGATGGACTTACATTTTTCCAATACTGAAAGCCTAATAAACCTATTTTTCTCATAAAAAGTATCAACTTTAAATGTTTTCTTACAGTCTTGAAAAATGGACTGTTAGAATCTCTATAAAACTAACTTAATTTGTAAGAGTTTGAGAATACAGTTTTGATTCGACAGCAGAAAGAAATAACCGTCCTGAAGTTAAGTTCAGACATATATATAAAAGAGAAAAAAAAATGATTAAAAAGATAAACATAACCTGAGTGAACTGCTCAAGCTGCTACCTAACATCAAGCACAACACTCTACACGTAATGAAAGTACCAGAAAGAGAGAAAAGAGGAAAAAAAAGAGAATTAAAATTCTCAAAGAATAAAGGTTTAACATTTTAAAAATTTATTGAAAAATATTTACAAAAACCTGCTTGGGTTCAGCAAACTCCAAATATGATACACACAAAGGATTACACAAATAGACATTAAATGTTATTAAATGTCATTATTTGTCAAACACAAGCAGAAAATCTTGAAATAAATTGTAGAAAACTGACTCATAGCAAAAGAATCCTAATAAGATTAACCATTGATTTTTCAGTATAAACAATGAAGTCCCTAAGGCAGTGGGATAACTTTAAAAATGCTGGAAGAAAGTAGCTATTAACCAAAAATTCTACAACCAAGGAAGTTATTTTTCAAAAATAAAAATAGGAGTTTGAGGCAAAAGTAAATTTTAAATTAACTTGTTTTTGGCAGACCCATCTTTCATGAAAATCTAGAATAAGTGATTCAGGATGAAAGCAAGTGGTTCTATATAGCACTTTAGATAGTACACACATAATAACAACAGAAAAAAATAAAAACAAGCATCTGTGAAGTTATTATGAATATTAGTTTTCTGCATCAAGATTCCAGGATAAGAAGATGTATAAATTAATGCTAATTCTGCAGGTATCTGTGAGAGTGGTTTTGAGAGAGATCGACATTTAAATCAATGGACTTAGAAAAGTAGTCTGCCATTACCAACGTGGGCGGGCATGATCCAATGCATTGAAAATCTGAACAGAACAGACAAAGAGATGAAAAACAAATTTTTTTTGTTGACAGGTGAGCTAGTAAGAACATAAGACTTCTCCCAATTTTGGACTGAAATTCAAAGTGTCAGATTCATTAGTTGTCACCATTAGACTCATACTAAAATATGCCAGTCAGCTCTTGTGCTTGTGTACAGTCAATCATCAAATTTCTCAGCATCCAGATTACATGAGTCAGTTCCTTATTACCCAATTCTTTGTTTGACCTTGTTGGTTGGCTCTGTCTCTTGCTAATCCTGACGCCTGATTAAATCAGACTTTGGTATCAGGAGCAGTTTTAAAGGAAGAGAATATCGAGATATCTTTTCTGAAATGGCCTTGATGTTTCTGGAATTTGTTTTTAGTTACGATTAGACTAAAAGATGAAGACATGAGTGACTCTAGTAGGTAAACGACCAAAACTTGCTGAGATGCTTTCTGAAGGCAAAAGAATAGGGAATGAGTAGTAGACAGTAGTTATAAACACCAGCTATAAGCACATGACCAATTATAGAAACAGAGATTATAATTGAAATTGTCATAAGTATTCCATGCCTATTTTATTAATATGCTTGCTCATACATACATACAAATATATTAAGCAGATAGTCTTTCTTTGTAACATATTGATGGACTTAATATAATAAATTTAATATTTTTAATCTGGATCATAATATCTAAATTATGGAATGTCAATAGTATAGTATGCATCACCTAAAGTTAACATTAGCATTCTGTTCTGGTGAAGGAAGTAGTGAATGTTTGTTTTGTTTGTAACCAGATGAGTTGTATCTGTTATGTATAACTATTAACATTATTCAATTGAATATCCAGTGTGGTTTAAGGAGGTATGTATGGTTGTCAACTCAATAAAAGGTCAATTATGACCATTAATCACAATATATATTATTGAATGAAATTAGAAACTTCTGGCAGATTAGTAAAACAGAAGTCTGAGTGTGTCTGGGGGCAATTGACATGGAAGCCAACAAATAAAATAGAAGACCCATTGCAGATATGTGTTGCACTAATCAGTAGGGTTGTATCCTGGATGGAAAAAAAAATAAGAGAAAAAGGAAGACGTGTGTCCTCTTTGAATGCCTCCAATATTTCTGAGTAGTTGTGCAATTTGGACACTGGTCTCCAGATCTCCAGTTTCTTTAGCCTTCCAGTGAAATCTCACACTGATGACTCTCCAGTGAAACTGTAGGCTTTCAATCTTTGACTGGTGCTTCATACCAGATTCCTCTTGTTCTCCAGCTTTCATCTTCTTGGGATGAGAAGAGAATAGATCTTACCTGTGGATGGCCATAGTGAACCATCCTGCCTGTGATTTTGCAAGCCTACCTAATTTATCCCCTTTCATAATGATATGAATATTTTTATGGATTCTGCAGCTCTATAGCAACAACTAATACATACACATAATTGTGATAAAGATTAATTATAAATAAGGCACAGTAAGAGACAAACAACAATAGTGATGAGATAGATGAAATATAATAACATAATGCAATAAAAACGAAATGAGCATGATTTCCTTTTCTTTACTTCATTATCTCCCTGCTCTTTCAAAAGATTAGTATGTATACTCTTCTTTGTTATATGTGCGATTACGCAATGACCCACCACATGATGAGATGAAGTGAACAGGTATTATAACACAGAGTTGAGCTACTGTTAACCATGTCCAACCATCCTAGGAAAACAACTGTGTTAATTTCTCACCATCCTACTCTTTAGTGACTTTGAAATTAATCATTGCTTTGTTCAGCACATGTGTGCTTTAGATGCTTCCTATATGTTGGTCACTTAGCAGCTATTTCAGTTGTCAGGTCAAATGTCATGGCATTATTGTGCTTCTATTTAAGTATCCATCAGAATAATAAACAATTCAAATTTAGAGGTGTTTTTTTTTTCTGTAATTGTTGACATATTATTAGACCATGATTGACCACAAGTAACTGGAGAAAGAAATTGGGGATAAAGAACTATGTATATCCTGCTGTTAATCTAGAAAATGCCACTTCCCTCATTCCCGTCAATAATACAAACAAAAATTAATTTTTCACTCAAGTGAAAAGCCAGCAATACATACTCTCTGTCCTACCTCATGAGTACACCTATGTTCAATTCTAGCAGCATGTCATAATTTAAATTATAAAGATTTACTTCTGTATGAAGGCCTGTAATGCTTTTATTCTTTTGTTTTGATTGGTTTTATACTATTTTGTTTTATTTGAATTTACTGTGTCTGAAGGTATAAACAACTATTTAGAAGAAAACAAGAGACACTATGGTAGCCACTGTTGATCTTCTGTTGTCTTGTTTTGAAGTCCTGTGTTGCCTGCATTGTTCTGTTCTGATCTGCTTTGTTCTGTCTTGTTTTGATTTGTTTTATTCCCTTTAAATTAAAACAAAAAAAATTTTTCTTCTTTTTTCCCCTTGGATTGTACCTAGAGTTTTTGCCCTGAGCTAAATACCTAGCTGTATATTCATTCATTTGTTTTTTAATTTGAAAGAGAATCTCACTAAATTGCCCAGGATGGACTTAAACCTGAAACTCTACTTCCTCAGTCTCTCTAAGATTACAGGCATACAACACCATGCCTGGTTGGAAAAGATCTTGATTGTATTTCTCTTCCATAAATGTCACATTGACACAGATGACATTATCATATTTAGATGTAGTGAGCAAAAACTAGCAACTGCTCTACAATTATTGGTAAGACTTTTCCATGCCAAAACATGGAAAATATATTTGAGGAAAATTCAGATTCCTTCTATCTCAATAAAATATTCAAAGCTTTAGTGCTACTGGCCATGATGAGATAACCCTTTAAAAGTGAAAAAATATTATTACATTTTCCCTTCCTTCAGACAAAAAAAAATAGTGAAATATCTAATGGGTATCTATGAAATGTAGACATAATATCTTGTTTATTTGGTTCTTTTATTCCAGTTAATTTACTAAATGATTTTAAAGGATGCTAATTTTAATGAGATTAAGTATAGAAGAATGTTCAACGGTAGGTCTAATCTGCTTTGCGAGCCACTCTGCTCTTGAGCCATGTGGTCCAGCTTGACTAATAAACATGAAATATCAATATTAGATAAAAGTCACCTGATAACTTTGGCAGTTCCATTTCAGGTAATTCTAGTGCATATGCTTATGATTTTAGGGCAAGGTGCCACTAAACTTCACAGATCTCTTCTTTTGAGAAATATCTCCTGACCGGTGTGAATGTCTTCTTAGGCAGTAATTGACTCAGTAATTGACTGCATGCTATCACATTACTATAAGTCTAAGCATACCATTACAGAATGAAAGTAATCTGACTCATTATGCCACAAGGTTTAATGTGAACTGCAGTTTTCATTAAAAAAAATACACATAAATAATGGTCCTTGACCTATAATGACTTGACTCATAAATTTTCAACCTGAGGACAGTGAAAGAATGAAATGTACTAAGTAGAAATTGTACTTCAAATATTAAATTTTTATCTCTTGGTCTGACAATTTGTTGATATGAAACTGTCTCACAGTGTTGGCAGTAGCAATAAAATGCAGCTCTCCATAATCCAAGAAGGCAAACAAGACATACTTTATAGCATACTGTGTTGTTAAGCTATGATGTATGCTACTTTCAGTAAATTAAATAAATTTTCAAATTTTTCTATTTTTAATCCGGAGTGGGCTTACTGGAATTCGAACTCTTCATAGCTCAAAGAGCATCTGCATACATTATCAGGCCTAATAGGCCATGGCAATATAAGTAATATGTCTAAGAAGTGGCCTAAGTGCAGTGGTATGATGTTTTGTTTGCACAGCTCACATCAAGGGTAATTATTGGTTTTAAGTTTTTTTCTTTTTTTAATTTTTTATTTCTTGGTGATACTGGGGATCGAACTCAGGGACCTTGCGCTTGCCAGTCGGGTGCTTATGCCGCTGAGCTATATCCCCAGCTCCTAGTGGGTAATTATCTACAATCAGTTGCCTGTTCTGTGGTTGACATATGGAAATGTAAGCACCTCTTAAAAGTTTCTCCAATATTTTAACATTTTTCTGGGGCATTCTGAAAGGAAAATGGTGAAAGAAAATCCTGCCAGTGAACACAATTTGAAGTAATAATGATTGTTCTCTTGGAATGGAAAAAGCAATGGCATTTATGCTTACACTTATTTTATAAGCTACATCCACTAATTTGACTGGATGACAAGCGGCTTACAAAGAACATGCTTCGATGTGGACAGACTTTTCTGAATTGGGAAAACAAATTTGATTATATTTGTTTACCACCTGAATGCTTATTGAAGGATGATTCAGCAGAGAATAATTTTAATAATCAAGTGAAACACATGGCTGTTTAGCTATTATCACTGGATCTGTTTTCCTACCCTGTCATCACTCACTGGGCTTACGAACAAAATAGTCATTGTAGCAGAGGTTGACTTCATTTATGGACTTTGCAACATGGGCTTTGCAATGTAGTGTTCTACACAGCAACAATAACCTGGCTAAGACTACTACTGAGTACAAAATTTGTAAGTGGTAGATATCAAAACTGATGTTAATTTTCTGGGGGGTTATTTAACTATCTGGTGTTAGTTGATTACATCACAACACTTCTGTCAAGGAAGGAATATTTTTTGTTGCTAATGGAAGAAAAAAATAGAAGAAATGAAAGAGGAAAAAATAATTTTAACACTAAGAAGTGATAGGTTGCATTTAGAGAAAAGGGAAAGGAGTAAAGGATGATTCCAATGTATTTGTCTGCCTAGAGTGAGGGTAGATCTTCTATTAATTAAAACGACAGGATGGAGATAACGCTCAATGGTACGGTGCCTGCCTGGCAAGTGTGAGGTCATGAGTCCGATCCCCAGTAATAATAAAAAAAATTAAAATGACAAATACTACATTTGAAGAGAATATAAAGAGATATAAAGTAAGTTATGTTCCATAAGATGTTATTTCTGAAGTGATTATTTGATATTAAAATAGAAATGTTTATTTGTGATTGCATATATATATATAATTGAGAGATATGTATTCTGGTATCTTCTGAAAGTAATCATGCTAATGAAAGGGTGTCAACAATGTGAATACTAAACAAATGAATATTGGTGGAAAATAGATATGATCCAAAGAACAAAACTTGGATTGCTCCAGAGCTTAGGAATTAAGAAAATTAGAAAGAATGAAAATAGGAAAGATAAGGGATTTTAATGGGGGGGGGTAATAAAAGCTAATAACATAGTATCCTGGAATTCAAGTAAAGACTATATTTGAAGCAGCAAAAATTATTAGTGATGGTAAGTGGCTATGACATATCAAGTAAGAACAAGAGTTGAAATTTAACAATTGCATTTAACAGCAGTGAGAATGACTGGTAACCTTGATAAAAGCAGTGTCAATCTAATGGTGACAGGGACAACCTATTTGAAATGATAAGAAGTGAGATATTTGATGGAGTGAATATGGAGAACTTTTCTCAAGGCCTAAGTATGTCATTGAAATATAGTTCATTATTGTACACAGGTTTGAATTATCCCCAAATTTTAACATAAAAATGTGTCTCATTTCTGGAAATTAAAAAATACTATTTCCTCATGTATCACAGTGGAACATAAAAATATACTCTCAATTATAAATTAAATGCTGTAATACAGTAATTAAAGTAATATTAAATAAAATTTTGAATGTGATTTTACATTACATGAATTTATCTAATCTTTATAGTTCACTTTGTGGCCCCTGCTTTAGTTTAAGGAAACATTTGGCAAATAATACATACTAATGTAAATTCAAATATGCATCTAAACGTTTTAATATCTTCATAGGGTAGTTGAGTTTTCAGGAAATTTCCTCAAACACATGAAATCTAAGACAATAATAAGAACAACCTTAGGACTGGGGATTTAGCTCAGTGACCTAAGCACCTGCCTAGCAAGCATGAGGTCATGAGTTCAATCCCTGGTGCCATTAAAAAAAAAAAAGTACTGGGAATGTAGTTCAGTGCAAAGGCCCTGGGTTCCATCTGCAGCACCGCAAATAAGAGCAACCGTAGAAATCTGTTTAAAGATAATATCGCTACAGTTTTTAAAAGGTTATGAATCTGTAATCCAATTTCAGTGCTTTAGATTTTCCTGAAAAATAAGGCTAAAAATTCCAGAGGTACAGGTGTGTAACATTCTCAAATATTCTTTCTGAATGCCTAAGAGTACTTCATTTTTTGAGAAGTGTTTGTGATGATTTACTGAGTAGAAGGTGATCCTGGGATAAAACTTCTGAGTCAAAAGTCATATGAATTTTAAGGAATATGCAGAGAATGCCCATTTATATCAACTTAGATATTTGAACTCTGGAAAAAAAGAAAGTTTTGACTGCAAGTTCTAACCATGGGTAAAACAATGCTTGCTAGAAAAACTCATGTTCTTTCTTTCTTTATTTATTTGTTTGTATTAGGGATCAGACTCACTACCTTATACTTGCCAGACAGGTGCTTGGCCACTGAGCTATATCCCCTGCCCTTAGAAAAATTCATGAAGTGAGTACAACTAACCATTTCTTATGCGATAAAGGAATAGTCACTTGAAAACCAATAATATCGATTATATGCTTGATATTTGTGAGTCTTAGAATGCCTTTAACTTGCACACATAGTGTCACATAAACTTCTAGTTCCCTTGTTTACACCAGGTTTGGGGTTGAAAATAGAGAGACAGAAAAATAGTTCCTCAGAAAAGAATGTTTAAAAATATCATCTTGTACACAATGGATCCTCATAATGTTAATGTCTCAAAACTGTGTATCAGATATTTCTGTCAATAAGAATATAACATCTTTACAAAAGGATGCTGGAAAAACTGACTTTCCACAAGCCAAGGACTACCAGTAGATCCATGTCTCTCACTATTCACTAAACTAAAATCAAAATTAATCAAAGATCTAAATATTGAACATAGAAACACTAAATTTACTGAAACAGAAAATAGGTATAAATCTTGAAGACATAGATGTAAACACAGCCTTCATAAACAAAACCCAAACCATATGGGAAATATTACAAAGAACAACAAATTGGATTTTACCTGCTTAAAAAGATTTTGCACATCAAATGAAATCTCCAACAGAATTAAAAGATAACCCATGGAGTGGGAAAAGTTATAGCAAATTGCCCCTCAGACAAAGGACTTATATCTAGACTATATATGGAACTGAAAACAGTCAGTTTCCCAAACGTAAAGACCCAATCCAAAAATGGACATCTGAGATGTATACACACTTCTCAGATGAAGAAGTACAAATGATAAATAAGTACATGAAAAAATGCTCAACATCACTGGTTATTAGAGAGATGCAAATTCAAACAACGTTGTGACTGCATCTCACTCTAGAAACAATGACTATTATCAAGAAGTCAACCAATAACAAATGCTAGAAGGGCTGCAGGGAATAAGGAACCCTTCTCCACTATTGGGAGGAACGTATACTGTTGAAACTACTGTGGAAATCAGTGTGGAGATTCCACAAAAAACTAGCACTAGAAGTCCTGTTTGACACAGCTGTTCCCCTTCTGGGTATCTTCCTGGAAGAGTCAAAAAACATCACACCACAGCAATATGTGCACCCATGTGTGTACCAGTACAGTTTGAAATAACTAAATCTTGAAAACAGCCCAAATGTCCATCAACCAAGGAATGGATTAAAAAAAAGGTGTTTTTTAATATACTATGGAATACTATTCAGACATAAATAAAGATACACTTGAGACATATCTAGGTAAATGGATACACCTTGAGACTACACTTTTAGTGAAACAAATCAGACATGCATGTGTACATGTCTCATTGTTTCTCTGATGTGAGAAACTGATAGTGTAAATAAGGACCAATGTGCGTAATAGCCATTGCAAAATAGGAAGAAAATGTTCAAAAGTAGAGAGAACTAGAGAGGGGGGAGGGGAAAGAAAGAAAAGTAAAAAATGATTTAAAAAGGATAAAATGGAAACAAAGATTTGTAAATAAGAAGGGGAAGAGAAGGAAGGGGATTGAGAAAAAATGAGAATCAAATTGTATCACATAAAGTCACAAATTCCCTATGATGACTATAATCATTATGTATATCTAAATTGTACCCATAAACTTAGTAAAATAAAGAAGTAATAAAAAAGAATACTGGGTAAAAAGACGTGAATTTATATCAAGATAAACCATTATAATTTGCATATTTATTTAATTCCATATATTCTTAAAATTATTTTCTAAAAGTGTAAAATAATAACATTTATCATAGTTAATCTTTATATTAACTTTGACTCAATAATCACTAGGTATGTAATGATCAATTCAAGACATTAGATACATTTTCTTTCTTCCTTATATCCAGTT
>RJWT010008054.1:0-26783 GCA_004365215.1 Cuniculus paca
CTTCAATTCATATTTTAGACTCTTCCTTGGTTCAGGGGACCCACTTCCTTCCTTCTTGTCCTCTCCATGATGTTATACTCCAGCATCTGAACTGTTTCTCTCAGAGAGACTGTTTACTCTGCTGCTTACTGTTCTGCCATCTTTAGCTCCTGAGGCAGTTTTCACACGTAAAAATTGCATATTCTATACACTGATAGTACATGTGTTTTGTTTTCCACTCCATTTTTTTAGAGCACAGGTGGCACCTTTCCGGTTTTCTTGTTGTCATGGTAGGTCTTTGGAATGCTGAAACTGCCTGTTCACCTGTCAGCTCACTGGTACGCTGTGCAATTTTTTGTGTATAGTTTTTGCTCTGCTGTACATGCTTTTTATACCAGGGACCCAGAAAAAGCAGGGTTACCTTACCCATCAAGCACTGAATGGTTAGCAAGGATACAGTATTTTTATACAATGGAAAGTTACTCAGCTATAAAGAAGTGTAGAAGAGGCTCATGTAAGTAAATGGATGCAACTTGAGATCAAGCTTTTGGGTAAATGCTTTGTACTCACATGGGTGAACATTGTGTTGTCTCCATAGTATAAAAACTTATGGAGTTAGTGGGATCCAAAATGCACCATAGATATTGTGATGGTAAAAGGGGAGGAAATGGCTAAAAATGGAAGGTGGTAGCCATTGTTAATTTCCTATTACCTTGTTTTGAAGTCCTGTATTGTTTTCATTGTTTTGTTTGGTTTGGTTTTATTCTGTTTTGTTTTGTTACATTCTATTATGTCTGAGGGTATGGGCAGCTATTTTAAAGATAGCAAGATATATTATGGTAGCGATTGTTGATTTCCCATTATCTGGTTTTGAAGTTCTGTATCACTCTCATTGTTTTGTTTTGGTTGGCCTTATTCTGTTTCATTTTGTTTGGTTTTATTCTCTTTTTTTAAAATTTTTTATTATACAGAGAATAGAACAAAACAAAACAAAACAGAACAAAACAAAGCAAAAGAAAACAGAATAGAGTCAAACTTTCAAAACAGAACACAGAAAGCTACACAGGATTTCAAAACATAACAAAAGGAGATTAACAATAGTTACCCTAGTGCCTCTTGCTTTCTTCAAAATCGTTGTTTATACATTTACAGACAAAAAACTCAAACACAACAAAGTAATGTGAAAGCAGATAAAAGAGTGTTACAGGCCTTCAAGTTGGACAACAAGAAACCAGTAGTGGTTACCATAGTGTCTCATTTTTCAAAAGAGCTGTTCCTATCTTCTCACATATTCCCTTCAAACAGTAGGAAAGGGACTTAAACCAATCAAATCAAAGAATAAAAGCACCATTGGATTTCAGAACCATTTCTCCATATTTATTGGTAATTTTGTACTTTATTAAGTCTTTCACTTTCTTACACTAGGGAGATGAGGCGGTGTTTACACATGTGTGTTTGGTTTATTTCACTTATGAGTATGGTCTCAAGTCTCATCCATTTACCTATAAAAGGCTCAAAGGGATCATTTTTAAAAGCTGATTAGTACTCCATTGCATAAAAACACCACATCTTCTTTATCCATTCCTCGATTGATGGGCATTTGGGTTGTTTCCAAGATTTGGCTATTACAAATTGTGCTGCTACAAACATAGGTGCACATACATCACTGTAGTAAGATGAGTTCACTTCTGGGAATATGCCCAGAAGTGCAATAGCTGGGTCAAATGGGACTTCCAGTCCTAGCTTTTTGAGAAACCTCCATACTGACATCCACAGTGGCTGCACCAGTCTGCACTCCAACCAACAGTGGAGAAAGGTTGCTTTTTGCCCACAGCCTCTCCAGCATTTATTGATGGTGGTTTTCTTGATCCTTGCCATTCTTTCTGGAGAGAAATGAAATCACAGAGTCGTTCTAATTTGCATTTCTCTAATGACCAATGATACTGAACATTTTTTCATGCAGTTATTTGCCATTCATATTTGCTCAGCTGAGAAGTGTGTTTTCATCTCAGATGCCCATTTCTGGATTGGATCTTTGAATTTTGAGGCCCTGATGTATTTTAATTCTTTATATGTTCTAGAAAGAAGACCTTTATATGTTCTAGAAAGAAGGGTAGTTGATTAAAATTTTTTCCCAATTTGTGGGTTTTCTTTTCACTCTGTGGAGATTTCTTTTGACATGCAAAAACTTTTTAACAAGACAAGATCCCAATTGTTGATTCTGGGAAGTATTTCCTGTGCAGTTTGGCTTTTGTTCATGAATTCTCCACCTACTCCTATGTTTTCAAGATTTCTATCTACTTTGTTTTCCAGCAGATTTAGTGTTTCTGTTTTAATATTTAGATCTTTGATCCATTTTGACTTTAGTTTAGTGTATGGTGATAAGCTTGGGTCTAATTTTAGTTTTTGGCATATGGAAAGCCAGTTTTTCCAACACCATTTATTAAAGAGGCTATCTTTCTTCCAGTGAACATGTTTGGCCCCTTTGTCAAAAATAAGGTAGCTGAGTGTGTTTGTAGTTGGGGTTACATCTTCTAATCTATTCCATTAATCCTCAGGTCTGTTTTGATTCCAGTGCCATACTGATTTGATTACAGTAGCTTTGTAGTATAATTTCAAGTCTGGGATTGTGATGCCTCCTGTCCTGCCATTGCTGCCCAGAAGTGCCTTTGCTAGTCTAGGTCTTTTCTGGTTCCAGATGAATTTTAAGAATGATTTGTCCAGAACTGTGAGGTATACTAATGGTATTTGGATGGGAATTGTATTAAATCTGTAGAATAATTTTGGGAGATTGGCCATTTTCATAATGTTTGTTCTTCCTATCCATGAGCATGGAATGTCTTTCCAATTTCTGAGATTTCTTTTTTCAGAGTACTGTAATTTTAATTGACTAGATCTTTTGCTTCCTTTGTTAGGTTGATTCCCAAGTATTTCATTTTTTTGGATGCTATTGCAAAGGGTGTGGTTTCCCTTATTTCTCTCTCAGTGCGTTTATTGTTTGTGTACAGGAATGTGACTGATTTCTGAGTATTGACTTTGTATCCAGCTACATTACTGAATTTGGTTGTGCTATCCAGGAGTCTTTCTATGGAGTTTTGTGGGTCTTCCAGGTAGAATATGTCATCTGCAAATAGTGATAACTTAACTTCTTCCTTTCCTATTCTCATTCCTTTTATTTCTGTCTCTTGTCTAATTGCTCTGGCTAATGTTTCCAGCACTATATTGAATAGGAGCGGTGATAATGGACATCCTTGTCTTGTTCTTGATTTTAGAGTGAAAGCTTTCAGTTTTTGATCATTTAATGTGATACTGGATGTTGGTTTATCATAGATGGCTTTTATCAGATTGAGGTGAAGGCCATCTATTCCAATTTTCTGTAGGGTTCTTATCATGAATGAGTGTTGCACTTTATCAAAAGCTTTTTCTGCATCTATTGAAATGACCATGTGGTTCTTATCTTTGGCTCTATTGATATGGTATATTACAATTATTGATGTGCGTATGTTGAAACATCCTTGCATTCCTGGGATGAATCCCACTTGGTCATGGAGCATAATCTTCTTGATGACTTGCTGGATTCTGTTTGCCAGTATTTTATTGAGGATTTTTGCATCTATGTTCATTAGAGAGATTGGCCTGTAGTTCTCTTTCTTGGTTGGGTCTTTCTCTGGTTTTGGTATTAGTGTAATACTTGCTTCCAGGAATGATATTGGGAGACTTCCTTCAATTTCAATTTCATTGCAGAGTTTGAGGAGTGTTGGCATTAAGTCTTCCTTGAATTTCTTGTAGAAATCTGCTGTGAATCCATCAGGACCTGGACTTTTCTTGGTTGGTAAGGTTCTAATTACATTTTTTATTTCATTAACTGAAATTGGATTATTCAGTAGTTTTACATCTTCTTGGCCCAGTTTTGGTAATTGATATGTTTCTAGAAATCTGTCCATTTCTTCGGTGTTATCGAACCTATGAGAAAAAAGCTTTTCAAAATAGGTATTGATGATCTTCTCTCTTTCCACAGGGTCTGTAGTGATTTCTCCCTTTTCATTCCTTATTGCATGGAGTTGAGTTTTCTCTTTCCTTTTTTTAATAAGGTTGGCTAGCGGCTTATCAATTTTATTTATTCTTTCAAAGAACTAGCTCTTTGATTCGTTGATGCTTTGTATTGTTTTCTTAGTCTCAGTTGCATTAATTTCTGCTCTGATCTTTGCAATTTTCTCCCTTCTTTTGGCTTTGGGTTGGGCTTGTTCTTCTTTTTCTAGATGTTGCAGGTGTCACATCAGATTTTTTTTGCTTTCATTCCATTTTCCGGATGTGGGAATACACTGCAATAAATTTTGCTCTGAGGACTGCTTTCACTGCATCCCACAGGTTCTGGTAACTTTTATTTGTATTTTCATTTACTTGTAGATATTGTTTAATTTCTTCTTTAATTTCCTTTGTGACCCACTGATTGTTCAGGAGTGTGCTCTTTAATTTCCATGTGTTTATGGAGTCTCTGACAATTTCTTTTGTCATTAATTACCAGTTTGATGGTACTGTGATCAGATAGTATGCATGGGATAATTTGAATTCCTTTGCATTTATTTAAGTATGTTCTATGGGCAATATATGGTCTATTCTGGAGAATGTACCATGTGAAGCTGAGAAGAATGTATACTCTGATGTTGTTGGGTGGAAAACTATATACGTCTACCAGGTCCATTTGTTCACAGGTTTGATTCAGTTCTGTTATTTCTTTGCTGATTTTCTGTCTAGTTGATCTGTCTCTTTGAGTCAAGGATGTGTTAAGGTCTCCTGTTATAATTGTGTCATTGCTTATTTGATTTTTCATTTCTATTAGTATTTGTTTTATATAGCTGGGTGCTCCCATATTTGGTGCATACATATTTAAGATTGTTATTTCTTCCTCTTGGAGTTTTCCCCTAACCAGTATGTGGTGACCTTCTTTATCTCTTTTCACCATTATTTGTTTGAAGTTCACATCATCTGCAAGCAGAATAGCTACTCCTGCTTTTTTCTGTGTTCCTGTTGCATGGATTATTGTTTACCATCCTTTGACTTTCAGTCTATGAATTTCCTTTTGGGTTAGATAGGTTTCTTGTAGACAGCATATGGTTGGATGTTGTTTCTTGATCCATTCTGCTAGTCCGTTCCTGTTGATTGGTGAATTGAGGCCATTTACATTAATGGTTATGACTGATATATACTGGCTTGTTTTAGTCATATTATCTTTCTGCAGTGGTTTCTTTACCTTTTCCCTCTACTTAATTGTTTGACCTGTTTGGTGTTCTTCTTCTGTTGATGTTTTTGATGTCATAGCTATTTTCATGTTTCTCTAGAGTATCTTTCAGTATTCTTTGCAGGGTTGGTTTGGTGGTCATGAAGTTCTTCAGCTGCTCTTTGTCATGGAAGTATCTCATTTCTCCATCAATTTTGATGGATAGTTTTGCAGGGTACATCAGTCTGGGTTGGAAGTTGTTTTTCTTTAGGACTTGAAATACTTCACTGCATGCTTTTCTTGACTTTGTTTTTTGTGTTGAGAAGTCTGCTGTGATTCTGACGGGCTTTCCTTTGTAGGTCATTTGCTTCTTTTCTCTCACAGCTTTTAACAGTCTGTTCTTATGTTGAATTTCTGGAATGCTGATAATTATATGTCTGGGTGTTGATTTTTTTGGTTATGGCTAGTTGGAGTTCTATATACTTCATGTATCTCTATGTCAGTTTCCTTTCCCATGTTTGTGAAATTTTGAGCCATGACTTCTTTAAATAGTGATTTTATAGCATTTGTGCTTTCTCCTTCTTTTTCCTTTACACCTATTAGTCTTATATTGTTTTTCTTTGCATCATCTTGCAACTGCTGAATTGCTATTTCCTGATTCCTTGTTATTTTCAAAAGATGTTTCCTTTCTTCCTCACTAGCTGCCATCATGTCTTCGAGGTCTGAAATTCTATTTTCACATTCATTGAGGTGGCTTTGCCAGATTTTGATGGCATTCTTGATTTCCCAGATATCTCTTTGAATCTGTTTCATGCATTCTAATTCTTTCTTGTATTCTTCATTCAAGGTTTCCATCCTTTTGCAGTGTTCCTCTATTTTTCCAACTATATCTTCTTTAGATGTGCTTAGTATTTCTTTCATTACATTTATCATCTCTTGTTTTACCTGGCAAATCATTTCTAACCTCAGTTCCTTTAAAGTTTCATAGAGTTGTTTCTTTACATCAGTTGCTATCATTTCTGAAGTTTCAGGGGTTTGGCTCGTATTCTCTTCTGTGTCTTTGTCTCTTTGGCTTGTTTGGGAAGGACTAGAAGTTCAGGATTGCATTTTGCTCTTTCGTTTTGTCATTTTCCTGTATTCCATTGTGGGAGGTGAATCCAACGTGCACAGTTGAGGTGCCAAGGCTAGGTGATACAATGCACTCCTTCAGCTCCAGCCAAGACTACCACTGTTGCTGTTCTGTTATTGGGCCGTGTCTGGATGGTGCCCAGGCAGGATGCCAGGGAAGTTCCAAAGTTCCCGTACCAATGGCGAAGGGGTGCAGACTCCTACCTGTCTGTTGGCAATGTCCCAAGCTGCACAGTCAGGTGTAATTCATTGTGCACACCCCCAATGCAAGCGAGGCCCAGAAAAGCAGCTTCCGGGCACTCTGGGTGAGTGGGTGGGGCCTTGGCAGGACCCCAGAGGTGCCCAAATGGTCCAGGCCACTGGGGGACTGACACAAACCCTCACCGGGCTCCTGGCAAAGTCCCAAGCTGAATGTCTAGGTGGAATTCACTGGTTGCACCACCAACGCAAGCTGGGCCCAGAGCATCCTCTCCAGGTGAACGTGTGGGGTTCAGGCAGGCAGGATCCCAGGGACACCCTGAGTGTCTGTGGCCGACGGGGGCTGGGCACAGATTTCTATGGGTCTGGTCGCCCAATCCCAAGGTGTACAGCTAGGTGGTGTTCACTGCGCTCGCCCTGGACCCAAGCTGGTCCAGAGCAGCTGCCACTATGCTGCTCCTGATGAGTGGGCGGGGCACAGGTAGGCAGGGCCCCAGTGACGCCCCTAACGTTTGTGGCCAATGGGGGATGGACACAAACTCCTACTGGTCTCTTGGCGAAGTCCCAAGCCACACGGCCAGGCAGAACTTGCTGGTCGCACACTCAACTCAGGCCGGGCTCAGAGCAGCTGCCGCTCGTTTTATTCTCTTTAAAATAAAATTTTAGAAAATAAAATTTAAAAATTACAGTAGAAAAGCAAGGGGAGTGTATTGGCACCCTCTGTTACACTTGGAAGTTAAAGGTAGCCAGGGGAAAACACCATTAGATACATAATGGCCAAGAAAAGCATTATTGCAGACTTCTCACTGGAAACTACACAAGTCAGAAAATGTTGGAACACTATAATAAATCATCTTCATGTTGCCAGAACAAAACACTTTCAACTCAGAATTCTAAATCTAGCCAAGATAAATAATAAAATCTTTACAAACAACTGAGAGTTTTATTATTAGCATTTCCTTGCTATAAAAATAGTAAAGGAATTTCTTTATGCAGAAGGGATATAACACACAACACAAAGTATAATTGCTGTATACTAAAGAGGTAAAGATCCACAGAAAATTTTAAAGTAAAGGTAAATGGTACCTTATTATTTTAAGTTACTATCTAAAACAAAATACCACCAAGATCTGTGGGTTTAATGCACATATAAGAGCAAAATACATAACAGCAACAGCACAAAATATATCAGATAAGAATTTAAGGTAACTGTTGTAAGGTTTTTACATGTCATATGGTCGGTATTACATATAATGTGATTAAGCAAAGATCTGTATTATGTACCCAAGACAACCACTGAAAAAAATTTTAAAGAAGTACAAGTAATACCCTGATTGTGAAGATAAAATAAATCATAAAAATTCCTCAACCCAAAGACAAATAATTAAACAGGAAATATAAACAAAGAACACAGGAACAAATAGAAAAATGATGTGAGGGTGACAGGTTTTAATCCAACCATATCAATAATTATATGAAATTAAAGTGACTTAAATCCATCAATTATAAGAGATTACCAATTGGATTTAAAAAACCAGGGAAAACTGTGTACTGCACAAAGAAAGTCTGACTCCACTTTATGTTATTTGGTTGCTGAAAACTTTTAAGCCTCCTCTGTCCCTTCTTTATTCCTTGTCTGAAGAGGCTGATAAGAAAGCTTAGGCATTTCTTCCTTTGGTGCCAGTAGACAATCCAAATCTCATAAAGCTGACCATGGCCCTTGCTTTAATCAAACACATACATACACACACACACACACACACACACACACACACACACACAGCCTAAGCCAGTGTCTTTTCCTTCCTGTCTCAAACAATGTTGGACCTGCTGCCAGAGAAGACTGTCTTGCTTCCCCAGAGACCTCAATAAGGCTTTAACAAAACTGCTCTCACTGTCTCAGGGTCAGGGGGTGGCATCGTCAGTTTTGACTTGAAAAACAAATTTTGGGTAGAAATACACAGTAAAAATAGGATATAATAGGTTAAAAGTGAAAGGAAAGAAAAAGACATTCAACATACTCTCTAAAGGAAAGTTTTGGTGGCTATGTTAGTGTTAGGTGAATGAATAATACGCAGAAGAGAAAGGGATATTGAACAATAACAAAGGGCTCACTTCTCCAAAAAGACATGACAACCTTCAGTGTGTACACATCATAGTGGAATCACAGAGGCTTAGCATGATGTCTCAGGTTTGGTTCCCCCAAGAGCAGGCTGTGAGGCAAAAATTTGAATGCAGTCTTGTGTGCGTGTGTGTGTGTGTGTGTGTGTGTGTGTGTGTGTGTGCGTGTGTGTATTGGGGGTGTCCAGGAAGCAGAGGGAAAGGAGTAGAAAAGGGAGACAAGGTAATGCAAGTGTGCTGTGAACAAGTTTCCTAGTGGACAACTGGGAACTGTCCTGAGGACCAACAGGAGATGGTATAAAATAAACTCCAGACTTAATCCTCCGTATAAGCAAGAAGGGAGGATATATACACACCAATTCTTTGTCATGATTTAAGGTCTGCTCCTGATCACTGTGACCTGTCCCATAGGTAAGTCTCTGGTAAAGTGTCACAGGTAGGAGGGAAGCCACCCAGGTGCAGAAGGACAGTGAGCATAAAGTTGGGCAGGGCATGAAAAGTGTCTACTACCATATCAAAGATGGAGACCCACTGGCTACCTCTATGCAAGCACAGAGTGAGGCTTAGAGAAAAGGAACTGGTTCAAAGTTCCCTAAAAGTTAATAATAAAACCAGTGGAACCAAACTGAGAACCCCCTTGTCCTTACACAGGATTCCCTCAGCCACAGTGCCTGGACATCCCAGACTGACCCCACTTTACATGGGTGTGACACTTTCCCTCTTGACTACACTGCTGTCTGTCACTCTGCATCTGTCCACAGCTGCTTCCCTCCTCACACATCTCCAAGGTGTGACACAGACTCACAAATACACATCACCACCATTCAGAGAGGTGTGAGAGGCCTGGGGCTGTGGATGACCTGTCCACAGAGTGTTCTCTTAATAACTGATGACCAACAAAGTCTTGGGGAGATGTGGTTGCATTCGTTTGGGCTTCATCTAAAGTAAGGGATGCCTCAAAACAGAGACCGCAATCAGAGGAAGAAAGAAAGAAAGAAAGAAAGAAAGAAAGAAAGAAAGAAAGAAAGGAAGGAAGGAAGGAAGGAAGGAAGGAAGGAAGGAAGGAAGGAAGAAAGAAAGAAAGAAAGAAAGAAAGAAAGAAAGAAAGAAAGAAAGAAAGAAAGAAAGAAAGAAAAAGAAAGAAAGAAAGAAAGAAAGAGATTGTAGATAAGAAAATGCATGAGGATTTAAGAAGCGAAAACCTGCAGAGACTGAGTCATTGAATGAGGGCTCCCCACCTGTCTGCACATTAGTGCTACCTGAGGTATTGCTCATGTTGCAGCTGATTCTGATTCCTATAGCCCAGAAAGGAACCTGGACATTGGAATTTATTAAGCTCCCTTATTCTGGACCAACAGGAAAAAATATGCTGTGCTTTTCCCCTCACCAAGGCTCAGAGAGCAAGCTCCTGTCTTCTGAGACAGGACAAGAAGGTATCAATTCTGCAGCGAAGAATATGATGATGCCCTTGACCCATGCAGTGCCCTCATGGGCCCCCATATTGTGTGACCCTCATATTGGGTCCCCAGATCTGACAGTTGTGCTTACAAGGAAACAGCCTCCTGCCCTTGCTTGAACTCAGTCTTCTTTCACTGAATAGGTTAGGGTGTGAGCAGAAAAGTAGAAGAGGAGCCTGCCTTCTTGGTTAGCAGCTGCTTGGTGACAGAGGCAGCATTTGCGAGTCAACAGTTCCTCTTCATTGTCTGACAACCCCGGAGTAGCAGGCTGTTACTCTTCTTTGGTTGGTCCTTAGTGGGAAGAGTGCGCTATCAGATCACACAGCAGGTACAATGAAGCAGAAACATAGACATGGGGTCTCTGTTTCCAGATCTTGGGAGCCATAGTCATCAGTCGTTGTCCTCAAATGTGTTTGTCTATACATTAGTGCAAGGAATCAAAATGAAGTCAAATTCAACAGTGAACACAGGTTTCCCCATGACACTATGAGTTCTTGGGTGGGGACCAAGGTCAACCTTGTTTTCATGGACCCTTAACAAGTGCTTAGCAATGGGACCAGAGGGAGATTGACAAATGACCAGCCAGATAAAGGGACATTAGCCTTTGGTGATTACGAATCAACCTTTGAACCCTAGATAAAATAATAGTAACTAAAATTTAATGAATATTTGCTATGTATTTGTCATTATAATTTTATGTTACTTTATTAATATTAATTCACGTAATTTTCAGGGCAAACCTAAGAGGCGAACACTGGGAATCAGCCCCATGAAAGACAATACAAGCCCTGAGAAAACTCATCTACAAAATGACAGAACCAGCTACATAATTTTCTGCACAAAATAAAAATGCAGGATCTTCATTCTAAAAGAAATTAATAGCATTAAGACACTGACAACGGGGCACAGAACAGCTGTGGAGTCCTGCGAGAGGAGGGCCCTGTGGCCACAAAGTTCCATGACCATGAAGCCAGCCCTGGTGACAGAGCTGGGATATGAGCCCGGGAAGCCCAGGTATAGAGCCTGAGTTCTGAAGTGCAAAGCAGTCCTGCCTCCTTACCCAGGACTTTGTTTAAGAACACTTACCTGGATCTGTTCTGATCTCTAATTTCAGAGGCCTTGATTCTAACCAAATGCATAAATTGGCTCATGGTTCTCTGCTGCCCTCTTGTGGTAAATTTGTATATAATGGCACCTGCTTCAAGGACTGCCTTGAGACTCCCACCTATGTCCCAAAGAATGTCATTAGGCTTCTTAGGGAGCATTTAGAACAGCATTAAGATGAATTTCTTGCTTCTTTCAGCATCTGAAGTCTAAATCATGCAGGGTTCATATGGGTGAGACCTTCTCAAAGTTTTATTTCTTCAACCAATATCAAATGCCTTTTGGAACAATAGCCTGCCAGCCTCTAAAACAGTACTAATCCTGTTCCTGACACCTCTGGAGTGCCCAGAAAACTCTACAAAGCATTTTTCTGCATAGAGGCTGTCTTTGCCTCTCACCTGATCCTCAATAAGGAATAGTCAGCTTTTTTCCCTTCTTTATGCATATACTCATTCCCAGTAACTCACTTCTGGCACTCCTGACACACCAGTTCTCCAGCGGATGCCACCCAACTGTCCTACAATTCATTTCAAGTCGAAAGTAATACTTCAATAGATGGCATCAGATCTCACAGGTCTTGGGCTCCATCCCACAGGATTGTCCCCCGAGTCACATGACCATCACAAAGCTCAGGTTGTAAATAAGATGCAAGTTCACCATGCACTGGCTACAAGCCTGTCCAAGTCTGGTGGGACAAAATAACTCTCTTATCAACTTTCGCGAAGCCAATGTATTACCTACAGACAGGCAGCAAGGAACAATAGAAGCCTAGGATTTACTGCCTTTGTTCATTCAAGGCCCCAGAAAAGCTCACTGGAGCAGATAGTGTCTTACTTGCCCCACAGCTGGAGGACCCTAGAAAAGCAGATTGCCCTGGGTTTTATATCCTGGGGTAATTATGAAATGCTAAGTTGAACTATCAAAGCCCATTCTGTTCCAGGTGGAGGCTGGAACAGACCCCAAGCTGCACTGGCTAGTAGCACACACACACACACACACACACACACACACACACACACACACTGACAATGCATTCCCAGCACATTCTACAGTCCTTATTAGGAAGTGTAAGCAAGAAAGAAGACATTCTTGGCTTGGTCGAGGTCACCTAAGAGCTGTTCAGTAGTAGCCTGTACTCTGACCAATTGTCTATAGATCAATGTTTCCTTTGACCCCCCTCCTTAAGTTTGAGCAGCTATTAGAATGGCTGACAGAACTTAGGGAAATATTTATGTTTCCTGACTTATTATAAAGGATTTTGCAAGTATACAGATGAACAACCAGTTGAAAGAAAAGCATAAGGCAAAGTAGAGGGGAAGGGATGCAGAACTTTCATGACCTCTCAGTGAGGTTCTACTCTCCTAGCACTTCTGAGAGCCTGGGAACCTGAAGCCTCCCATCCCTGTCCTTTAGGAATGTTGTGGAGGCTTCCTTAAGTAGGAATAATTGATTAAAGCAATGGCACTTGTGGATCAACTCAAACCAGCTCCTTACTTTGGAGGTCCAGGCATGAGACTGACAGTTCCAACCTTCTACCCACATGGTTGGTTTCTGATACCAAGCCCTTCCTCTGAATTCTCCAGGAGTCCCCAGTCATCAATCATCTCATTAGCCTGAAAAAGACAGTTATCCCTTCAGAGATTCCAAGGGTTTTAGGAGCTAAGTGCCACAGGGGTAGGGCAGGCAGAAACCAGATATATACCTCATTATGTCACGGTTGACCCCTTTGTGCCATGCAGGCTAGAGACTACTTATGGCAAAATAATACAGAGCTCAAAAGATACTGGCACATGACTAGAGTTCCCTTCAATTACTAATGATCCAGTCCATCATGACACCATATGTAAATGTCTCAGTGGTCCTCTGGGTTGCAGACACACAGGGGAGGCTAATATAATAGGTCAGTTAATCCTTGTGTAGATCTGCAGAACTTTACAGGGGACCCAAAGATTCCTAAACTTACAACATGATTGTTCTAATTTTTGAGTGGCATGTTCCACAGCAAACTGTCACTTATATACCATCAAATGCTGATAATAATCACAATGTTCTGCAAATCTAAAATTCTTTGATGACTCCTTATTGCCATCTGGAAAAATTGCCATCTCCTTACCACAGCACAGGAAAGCTCTTCTTCTGGGTTTTACTTTCTTCTACAGACATTCCATGCAAATCTACAAATTCCACTTGAATTTACAAATTTCTGCAAGCTCTTGGACTTCCTAAACTGCTTCATGCCTCTGTGCTGCCCTCTTTGTTAGTCTCACAACCCAGAATATCCATTAAGACTCAGTTAAAGGGCCCCTGTGACAAGGAGCCTGCTCTGGTCTCCCAAGGCAGGGGTCTGTGTGTGATTTCTCTCCCAGTTGTCTCATTCATCTCTGTGATCCCAGCCACCTGTTGTATAATGAAGTGGTTGTTTTCCCTGTCCCCAAATTTGTTGATCCCTTGGAAGAACATTTCAATAAATTGTGGTAGATACAGTGACAGCTTTAAAAAAAAAAAGACAGTGACACGTTAAGAGATAGAAGTGGGCCAGTTTCAGAGAGATAGGAAAGGCCAGGGGTAAGGCCCACAGAGACATTGTATGTCTGAGGAACTGCAGCTGCTTCAGTATTTCTGCTGAAACACTTGATTGGAGCAGGGCGGTGAGGTGAGGTGAGATGAGAGAGAAAACTGATCTGGGTTTGCCTTAAAGGCAGTAAGGAAGCATTAGAGGACTTTAAATGTGCCTGCAGTAGGTACTCAATAAATGTCTCTGTACCTGCAAGCAGTCTTCCCTGTTAGCCTGAGAGTTTCTCAAGGACAGGATTATTTGGTCCTACCTTCCTAGTGATAGGATATTTTAAAAGTGGCGCAGAGAAGCAGTAGATAGAGTACTCCGGGGCAGTAGAGAAACAGGGTTTATCCAAGGGAGGAATTTATTGGGGGAGGGGTTGAGGACGCGGAGGGAAAACCTTCAGCCTGGGTGGCTAAGCTATTTTCCCCGCAGGGTATGGACGCCTCGGGGATTATAAAGTACTCTAAATGGGAGGGGATGGCACTTGGGGGTGGGCACTGGTGACGTGTCTTGGGAATTTTTGCAATTAGGAGGAAGCTGTAATCAGGGAGGGAGGAGCTGGTGGTCCAGTCACACCGTTGCGGTAATATCCAGCAATTTATTAGGACAGAAACCTTTCACCTAGTGCTTAGTAGGGCTGAGATCCTGAATAATGAATGAATGAATGAATGAATGCAAGATGTAATATGCAAAAACATGGGACAAGAATCTAGACAAAAATCACTTTTCACTTTCCTGGTTCAGGAGGGTTCACATAAACTCTGTGAAAGATCCAGGAACAAAGATTCCTAATCCTCTCCACTTCCTTCAGCCTCTGCTTAGCCCAGGAGTGTGTGCTGGTGCCACCTGGTGGCCACAGTGCAGTATTCTATTGTGACTGGTTTCATTCATCAATTACCAAATGGCCGGTCAGTCCAGGGAAAGGAAAAGGGAAGCTGGAGTAGACAGAAACGTTCCTAATTACTTGGCGTCTCAGAGGTGCCGCTGTGGACAGAACCCGAGATATGTCTCTCCTCACCCTGCAAGACCAGTGTCCTGAGTCCCCATCTCTTGAACCCAAGAGAGTAACTGACTTAAACCACGGAGCACAGAAGTCCTTATCTGTGGCCTCTCTGTCCATGGTGCTTTCTACAGGGTCCTTTTTGTGCTCAGCAGATGATGAAATCCAGACAAGGAAACCACAGACTGGAAGACCATGATAACTGTCCTCCCCACATCCTCCTCTTCCTAAGAGAACCCTGGTTCTGTGCAGAACAGCAAGGTGTTAGGTTAAAGCTTCTTCCCTCTCTAGACTCTGGGGTACCTTGGGATTGTCATGCTTCTTCCCAGGATCTGACCAATGGGATGTAGGCAGACATCAGCATAGGGTCCCAACATGACCTAGCAAAAGTCCTTTGCTTCCTATCACATTGTATGCACTTAAATGTGTATCAACCTATTTATTTTTATTAAATGTGTAAATCATATGGGCTTATAAATTATATATGTGCATGCAACTTATATATGTGTGCATAGAAGCAAACTTATCTATTGGTGTATGTTCTATGGCTGGGAACCAGGGAAGAAAGCATATCAGAGTGGTTAAGGGCACAGACTGGAACCAGTGTTCTGGGTTCAAAACCCAGTTCCAATTGCTATGGCAAGCAGAAACTGAAATGACACTCAGGATCTGGAGGCAGACTTATTTATATCGACAGGCACTGATTGGGATCTTTTCCAAAATATCAGGCCTTGATCTTTGGTAGTATAGAGCTTATATGGGATAAGCAAGCAGAAAGTACAAAGGCAGAATGGCTTGTCAATTTAGGAATGGTCCTTAAAATATGCATCACAGTGACCAGCTGTTTCTAAGAGACAGAAGCAACCAGAATTGGAACAGGAACTGTTACCTGGGCAACTAAAAAACTGAAGTATACTGGCTGAGGGGAACCATTTTCTGTTACACTGCAACTTGTAAGTTGTTTCACTTCTTTGTGTATCAGTTTTCCATATTTATAAAAATAAAAATTATAAAAAAATTCAGTAGGTAAGTGGAGTTCTCAGGAGGATTTATTGAGTTGATAGTGGTAAAGCAGTAAGGAAAACACTTCTAGCACAAGACCAGACAATCCGTTTGCTAATTAAATGTCTACTAAGGTCATTGCCCTTGTCCAAGGTGCTGATGTTCTGGAGCTCTCAGTGTCCCTGACCAGCCTAGGCTTGTGTGACGGTGAAATGGCCCCACTTTCTCAACTGAGTTTTAAAGTAAAACTATTATTATGGCTTATAACAAGATGTCCCTCCAGCCAAAAAAGGCTCGTGCATTCATTGTGAGACTTTTGTGAAAGATCCCATAACTGGATCTTGGGTGTGTGATACTAGATCATGAGTATGTGATACTGGATTAGTCCACTGACAGTTTTAGCATAGTTCAGGGAGTGAATGGTGAATTTATTGAAGAAGGAATACCCACTCAGGGTGTAGGAGGCACAGGTGGCTGCTAGCATGAATGGAATAAAAAATGGGATTCTTTCTTAGAAGTTTTGCTGTTTCCTTCCTGTCGTGCCATGGACGGTTTCTCCTCTGCAGTGCCCCTCTATTATGCTGCGCATCCTTGAAACCAGTTGACTACTGACTGAAACTTCTGCAAACTATGGGCTAAAATAAATCTTTCCACCTTTAACTTATGGGTATTGGGTATTTTGTTCAAGCAATGAGAAAGTAACTAAGACAGTGAAGTACTTCTGGGCCATGGTTCCCTTCCAATTCCAAAACATCAGGGGGTATCTGTGTATTTGTAAAACTAGTGGTCTCTCTTTTTATCTCTGGCACTCCCTGGTCTGACTCTGCCATTCATTTGACATGTTTCAGTTGCAATGACCTTGCAGAATCTGAGTGACTGTGTTTCCAGTATCAGCCCCACCCCATCACTGCTCCCCCATGGAAGGGCTTTGTGACTCCCAACTGACTGGAGATGCGGTCTGGGGGTTGGTGGCAACTACAAGGGAAATTCAAAGGCTGTGGTGCAAAAAGAAAAATGTGTTAAGGTCCAGACATGGGCTTGGGAACAGCATCAGGTAGATTCCCTGTTGCTTGGCTGACTGTCCATAGTGCAACTATTCTAGGCTTCTCCTCATCTGACTCTGAGTCTGTTTCCCCTGCAGCCGCAAAAGCATGAGAGGTGCTCTTCACCTAGTTGCTCATCTTTGCTGCAGAGTCCATGGATCTATGGCTTCTTGGTATTTCCAGGCCATGGCTCTTCCTGAGACCTTACTTGGGGACAAGGCTGGCCTTCTTGGATTTCCTGCAGCCCAACACTTACCATCATGCCCTCCTACACAGACCTAGATTAGCCTTTCTCAGGCCTGAGGCTGACAGACCTGACATCTGATGATTAGCCAACATCAGAACCCTGGTAGATGTCAGTCTTTGAGGAGTCTCAGAGCACATACCTTTGTCTCCTCTGCTTCTGGGCTGCAGCTAAGATCCAGGCCTGCAAATGGAACATCTCCCTTGATGGTAGGCTATATCGGGCCAACAAAAGAGGTTTAAAGGTCAACTTGGTCCTGCTGGGTGATGCTCAGCCAGGCAGATATTTCCTGAACCTCACACCTACTGTTCAAATGATCACTGAGACTCAAGAAGGTTGGTCATGTGGACCCACATTCAAACTTTGGGGCACCATCCTATGGAGGACAAGCCAAGGGGCAAAGGAACAGGTATTATAAAAAACAGGTATTATATAAAACATTCATAGCTAGACTGCCTTGGAAGTGGACAAAACTGGATGGAGAAAAAATAGATGTTCATCATATAACTGACATGGACTACTCATAGAATAATAGACCATGTAGCAGATCCAGTTCTGAATACAATAAGAAATCTTGCCCAGAACTTTATCAGATGATGGTCACTGTTGCCATTCCCATTTATAGATGATTAACTCAGGCAAAGGGAAGTTAAGTAACAGGCTGATGGCTTCATGCTGTGGGGTGATGGCATCAAGGTTGGGATTCAGGTGCCATGGTTCCAGAGAGCTTACTGCTTGCTTCAACTTCCTGATACTCTTTCTCTTTTATTTATGCTTTGCAGAAATAAGGCCACTAAAGTATTAAGCAATTTGTCCAAGATTTTGTAGTAGTGAGTAGTAGAGCTGAGAGCTGAGGGTGTAGCTCAGAGGGAAGAGTGAGGAAGGGAAGGAGGGAAAGAAGGAATGGGGGAGGAAGGAAAGAAGAAAGGAAGAAAGGGAGGAAGGAAGGGAAGGAAGAAGGAACTGGAAGTCAAACCCAAGTCCAGTCTAACTGTGAATCTTTCACTCTCTATTAATCCAAATATCTGCAAACCAGACTGCATCTATGATCCAAAACAATCTGTTTTAGAAGTAAAATTCCTTTCATGCTACAAAAGCAGTGTAGTTCTGACAGAGACTTTTACAAAAAAATGTTTTCAGATCCCACACTAAACCTATAAGATGGATAAAAAGCAGCTGCTCCCACTTTAGTCAATCAATGTCTGCCTAGTGAAGCCTTCTCATCATGGTATGAATCAGTTAGTCCATCAGCTCTGTGGCAGCTCTTCTAGAATATTTTACAGAGTTAAAAACAGAAAGGACTTTAGAAAATCAACTCGTCCAACATTCTCATTTTACAGACAGAAAGGCCAAGACTTATTGATAACTTATCCAACACAACTCAGTCATAACATCAGGGTACCTGTTCTCAAGTAGGTAGTAGAGATACAAAGTGTTTCAATAGCTTTAACCTCTAACCTTACTGATCCATCTAGACCTACTTAGACTATCCTCCTCTGCCTATATGACGAAGTGATCTTTTCTGATGACTGCAACAAGCCTCATTCAGATGAACTCATCCTTAGAATCCTGCAGTCCTTTCCCATAGATTAGGACTTGTCAGATATCTAACCCTATTTTATTTCCAAAAGATACTAAAAACAGTGAGGAGAGCATTGACCCACATGTTCAAGACTTGACTGTTCTTCAGCTGCTGTGTGACTTTCGGTGAGTCACTTCTCAACTCCAGCCTCAAATGCATCATCTCTCCAGTGGGCATTTTGCTCCTAATCCTGCTACCTCACAGCATTATCACCAGGAAAACAAACAAGGTGTCTGAAGTGAGATGAGGTGAAATGAATAGCCAGCAAAGTGCAGATGATGGAGATTCAGAAACAGGCTGCATTGATTTCCTCATGTAGTATGGGATAGAGGCAGAGACTAATGCCAGGTATCATCATAAGAGAAAGACCCCCCCCAAAGTGGCACAGTTGTTCTTTGGTATCCTTGAAGGATTGGGTCCAGGACCCCTCACAGATACCAACTTCAGTGACTGCTCAAGTCTCTTGTATAAAATGGTGTAGTGTTTGCATATAACCTACTCATTCATGTCTGCCCTGTGAGGTAAGTCATCTCCAGGTTACCTCTCATACCTAACATGATGTAAATGCACATAAATGGTCTTTATAAGGTATTGTTTAGAGGAAAATGACAACAGAAAGTCTGTATGTGTTCAGTTTTTTTCTGGTATTTTTGATCTGCAATCGGTTCAATCTTCAGATATTGATCCCACAGCAAAAGAGGCCAACCACATATAACTATGAGCTTCAAACTTTTGATGGTCCGGTAGATGTATGCATCCTTTCCTCAAAAAACATGCACCCATCCAAACAAAGTTTTGCCTCGAGTCTTAAAAGGGTATGAAACGTTAGGAAGCCCATCCACAAGCATTTAGTTTTAATGACTCCTAGTCCTTTGTTCAGATGAACAAGGAGAGACTGCACTTACCAGTGTCTTTTGGAAGCAGATATTGATGAAGTTGTCTAATCTCTTCAAGCAGGGCAGAGATGTAATCAAATTTGGGAAAATTCAAAAGACCACATGGTGCTGAAAGTGAGTCCCATATTCACTGTGTTGCTCAGGCTTCTCTCACCACATTTGTCAACTTAGGGACAAGGAGGCAGCCTGGGTTGCCAGGTCCATCCTCACCCCCAGAAGAGCTACCTTCCGGCCAGCTCCCAAGCCCACATTGTCAGGCACAGAGGAATGCCAGAAACACAACTGTCTTTTTGTGTGGGATACACCTGAACTCCAGTGCTGCATTGAAAGAAATGATTGGAATAATACGACTCTCTCTGGGATGTCTGCCAAGCTCCACTATCATGGGCCAAATCACTCCTTGCTCCACAATCCTTGGCAAGCATGTATTTGCCTTTCCCACTGCTGTGCACAAGGCTGAGTCTATGGCTGTCCACACAGAACTCAGAAGCCCCGAACAGGAGGTAGCCCAGTGGATCTATAACATCTCTCCTCCCCTCCACTCCATCACATCCCTGAGACCTTTCCTGCTGTCTGATTATACATCTCCAAAGCTGGGCAGTTCACCACTTCCAGCAATGGCCCATTCTCTGTTTGGGTCTAATCTTGCAAGCTGACTCCTTAGACTTCCTACCGTTGGGCTCCATTCAGCCCTGGGGCCCAGCACTTACTCCCTGGCAACTATCACAGATCCAGAGGACTGAATTGTTATTTGATAGTTTACTAGGTTTCTAAGGATTATTATTCCATGAAATGTAAGACATTCATTTAAGACCATCACATTGACATCTTTCTACTCAGTGTCTAGTTACTTAGATACCTCTACTACAGTGGTGTCATTATCTACCTGCTGACTTGTATTAACAACAAGGCTCTGTCAGTTTACATCTTCCCCAAACCAGTATTAAGCTCCCAGAACCTGAGTGTAACAAAGTCTCTTTTCTCAGAAAAATCAACGTGTGCACTAAATTGCACATTTGGTTCAATCCAACTGAAGGTCTGAGTCCCTTGAAAGTCAGTCCTAGAGATGAAGAACAAATCAAAACTAGATAGCTAAGCCTGCTGTCTCTTGGTATCCACTTTGTAAGCACTGTCAGGCTATTGGTGCAACTCAGTCTCCAGCACCACATAAACACACACACACACACACACACACACACACACACACACACACACACTGCGTCAATCTCAGAACTAAGGTTTCAGATTTAACTCTCTATATTCTCCTGTTCCCCAAGTAACTTTAAAAAGTTATTTGGTTGCAAGGGGGCTGCTATGACCAAAGCTCTTCTTTACTCACTGGAGGCTGATCATAAACAAACCCACTTACCTCAAATAATTCATAATATTTGGCCTTCATAGCAAAAAACATTTAAAACTCCATAACCAGATACATGCCACAGGAAATATCGTTTATTATTCTTTACATTTATTTTTCCATGAAGAGAACAACTTTTAAAATAAATTCAAATCAGACAATAGAGATTTTTAGGACACTACCACATCCATGACACAGAGAGGACATTATTGAAATAGTCTGGGTTTTCACAAAGGCTGAGAGACAAAGAGACATGGGCAGGCACCCCACAACGTCTTCACAGTCACCAGTGCAGTCCTGTTGTGTATGGGCATGATGGACTATCACCCTCCAGTTCTGCAAAGAGATGGACTGCCATTATGTTTTCATTCAAATACCAAGTATTTCTAGATTCTGCTGGAGAGATATCTGAGAAAGTGGAACTACTGAATATCTAAAGATCTCAACGTTCTAGAGGACAGAAATCTGATATTTCTAAGCAGTCTGCTCATGATTGTGGATCATTTTGGAAAATCCTACAGCAAGTGATGTGTTTTCTTCATTGCCAATTTAGCACAAGAATGCTGTCATGGAGACATAAAGGTTTTTTGGCTTGTTTGTTTTTAACTGGATACGATCTCTCATTATCTGATCCAATCCCTGATTTTGCAGACAAACAACCTTGAACCAAAAAGATGTTGAGCTCTTCTTCCCAGGCCACCCAGCTAGGCCGTTGCAGACCCAGGTCTGAGCAACTCTTAATGCTCTGTTTTTCCATCACACTGTGCACCCTGTGTTATTCTCCCCTCCGTGCCTTTCAAAGGAAATTAACAAACATATAAAGTGAGTCCAGTGGGATTCTTTACTAAGTGATGACTTCTTTGGTAAGAAGGCTTCAGTTTTTACATGATTGAAGATGAAAAAGAGATCACATGGCTAGAGACAGATTCCCACCTGAGCAAGAACCTTTCTCTCCTTTCTGAGAATTAAGGCAGTTTAGGGAATTTTGTTCAGCAAGATATTTGGCAAGAGTTGGCAGCTCCCTTCTTCCTTTATCTCATTTGCATCTAGAATAAAGACTAACATGTAAATATTAAGTAACTAGGTATTGAGTAGAAGGATGTCAACATGATGGTCTTAAACAGATCTCTTACATTTCATGGAAAATAATAATCCTTTAAAAATCTAGTAAAATATCAAAAGTGTCAAGTGTTGTATACAGTACACAGGAGCACCCTGGTCCTGGGTGACCTCTCCTATTAAAAAAAGGTTACAAAAAAGATGTCAAGCATTACTTAGGATGAAGCACATAATCTTTCTCTGTTACATGTAGGTGCAAAGGTGAACCCAGATGGTCTCACAGCACCTCTGTGAGAAACTTCAAGGCCTTTCTGGGTACCCCTACCCTCTCAGAAGACCTAGGATTGGAACTAGGAACCGCTCCATCTCCCCCAGACTCAGGAGCCAACTTCACCACGAGGCAGCACCGTGGCATTGGTTTGATGGTCATTCAGCTAGCACCACTCCTCCAGTTAGCCACGAGGTCAGTGCCTACGGGCGGAATGACCACAGTGCAGATGACTAAGAAAAAATAACAGGCTGGCTGTGATCTAATGCACATGGGCCTTTCCAAGTAAGTGTTCAGGTCAGCCAGGTGAATTTAGCTTCTCGGGTCCCACTGTTCAAAGAGTATTTTCATTAAAAGAGCGTGTAGCAACTAAACCATTTCCTGTCTGGCAACCAGCTAGGTAAGAATGAATGCCATTCCTTTCCCTCTTCCCTTTGCTCCAACACATTGCTCTTTGGCTGAGAAATACTTCTTTGCCTTTGAGTAGATTTCTGTGTGTTCTGTCTCATGACAGTGCTAGGTAAGATGGACCATACGGTGAGAATATTCCCGAGTTCTTTGAGCTGAGAGCTGAGGTTGTGCATGGAGTACCAACTCAATTCCTTGGATGTCAGTCCTTGAGCTACATGAACTGAAATGCCAGGTCTCAGTTTTCTCACCAGGGAAGTGGGGAAATAGGAGCCAGTCTTGTTGTACACATGGGGAAGCTAGGAGGCAATGTGGGAAAAGTGCTCTGTCAAAATTTTAAAAATGATAACATTTAGGAAGGAATTATCACACATGGAAGGAGTCAAGGGATCTAGACCAGCACCGAATCCATTCCATCTGTGTGCAGCTGGACTCATCTTTCCCAAGGGCCCAAGACGTGTGCCACTTAGGCTACCTCAGGCCACACGCTAGCCTTCTTTTAATGAAAAATCAAAAAAACTGTTCCTTTCCTCTCTTTATTCTCTAACGAGTGACCTAAAGGCCTTGATTCAGCAGAAAAACCCAATGGCTCTCAGACATAAGTTTTAACTGTCTCCAAAGGACTCCATGCAGCCCTCTTCTCCCAGCATCTGAAGGGCTCACAGATGTCCTGGCTTTGGCCACAGAACATGCCCGATGTGCCTCCCACACTCCCAGGGTAAGTGAAGCTGTCTCTTGTGAAACAGGGGCTCCCCCAGTCAAAGTAGGAATGCACAATTTTAGATTCCCAATGAGTTCATGAGACTCAACCCATAAATAGAAATCCCAGCTGAATGCCACCAATTTTCCAAACCACCAGTCGTTTCTCACTGAATTGAAACTAACCACCACCGCTTGAGAGTTTTATCAGAAGTAAACGTAGGAATGTCAAAACCCACCAACCTGTTCTTCCACTCAGAACATTCCCTCAATTTGAGTGATTAGGTTGTGGGGTGCTCAGTCCCACTCCTCCCCAAGGTGCCAAGGTGTCTAGACCTTGACAAGAGACAGAAGGAGTTTTCAGGGTCAACTCTCCATCACCCAGAACCCCTGTTCTGTGCTGAGGGAAAAGCTTTCCTAGAATCCATGAACAGTAAATGGCCAGGACAGTTTGTCACTCACCTGGCCCCAAAAGGCTAGCAGAGAGCCCTATGGTGTACCCACACATTTGGCTTCCCCAAGTCCCTGACCCACTTCCCCAAGAAGATCTTAGGAATCATCATTGAGTTTTGAGGATCCCATGTGCCTCACAGGACAAGATTAACACATGCGTTTGGTATGCATGCTTGGCCTAGCGGCCTCTACCTAGCGCAGATACTCTGGAGACCCTGCTTTCTCTGATTCACCTGCATTCTTTCCCTGACATCCATGGCTGTGGACCATCTGTACAAGAGAAGCCAAAGGAACATTCTGGATCAGACACAAATCAAATTCAGATAACCAGAGTGAAAACTAACTATGAAGATTTCTGCTCAAGGTCCCCAAAGCATCAATCTGCTGATTCCATTTAGGAGAAAATAAACTGAAATTCCCAAAATGAATTCAGACACCAGAGTGCTGCCTGGGGTGGGCAAGAGAAGGGGAACATATGAAATCCCCATCCACACACCAAATTGAGCTGGATGACATTTTGGTGACATTTGGTGTCTGATCTAAAACCTATCCATTCTCAGACTGGTTGAAATGAGATTTTCTTCTGTGGTCCAAAGTGCAAGTAAACGTGGTAAATGATTCCACCTGAGCCATGGATTTCAACTTGGGTGAGTTCCCAAAGTAATGAGACCTACCCCCCAAAATTGGGGTTCCCACAAGTCATTTTTACTGATTCCTCCTCTCCTCTTCTTCTTTGGGGCTCACCAGTCCTTCACACTCATAGGCCCTCGGCCAGAAGAACAGAGGTGAACAAAAATCATAGTCACTAAGTCATTTGTAACCAAGTAAAGAAGAGGGGATTGCAAAGGGCATCTTCCAGGAGAAGAATTCCAAGACAGGGCTCAGGGTGGGAGCGAAGCAGAGGCCTTTGACCAGGACCTGGACACAGTGGGCTCCTCCTCCTCAAGGTCAGGTTCAGATGGCCAACCAATGCTGCAGCTGTAGAAAAAGATGCCAAGGTGTCATGACAGGGCCAGGGTAGGTGGACAGCAGGTAGAGAGCAAGGCTAGCTGGGTGATGGGAAGCTAAGAGAAGGCAGAACAAACAGCCCCATCCTTTCACAGTCCTTAGGAGACAAGCAGTTTGATGCTCTAGTTGTCACCTAGGCCCAGAAAATACAAAGCTGGAGGTGTGGGTGGCCCTGACAACTTGCCAGAAACCTCCTCATCCCTAAATCCCAACATTTTTAAGGGAAAAAGGAAGGATGAGGGCTCAGTCTAATTTGATGGCATTCCATAGTGACAACTCAAAGAGGCAGGGTAGAGTTGGAGGGGACATTGGGCATGTGACATCCCAGGACCAGGGAACAGAGGGGCGGGGGGATGCTGGATAAAAGCAGAGCACAGGCCCCTCTCCTCCACTCCAACACCACACCCACAGACCTGCCGGGTTTTCAGACTATGGAGGTACTGCCCCAAGCCCCAGGACCCACGCCAGTTATTCAGGCTGCATCTACCTGGAACTGCCTGATTTCCCTCTGGGCCACCAGGTGGTGCTCATTCTCTGGTGTGATGCCATAAGCCAGTCTCTGCAAACAGGGAAAAGGAAGAGGCCTTACTCTGGCCCTGGAATACCTTCCCAGCACCCCAGCTGACACCTGTGATTTGGTCCTCTGCTATCTGGACCTGAACCCCCACACAGATCTGTAGAAGACACCCCACCCTTGTTTGGGGAGCCGGTTGATGCTCTTTGAATCACGCATCAGTGACTTTCTCAAGCTGAGTACTATGGTCGGCACTGGGCCAGACCTGTGGACCCAGAAATGAAGGAGCCCTGCAGTCTCCATCTGGGGGAGCTGACAGCCAGCAAAGGGATTGGCATTGAGCAAACACACACAGATACACTGTAAAATCAGTACAGATACACTGTAAATCAGTAAATACTACAGTGAGAATGTGAAGGGGTTCCCGGCCCTGTGTGAGATCAGGAAAGGCCTCCTGGGGTAGACACTCGCAGGAACTCAGTGTGAGTTCTGAATCACAGGTTGTCACTGGCTTGTGGGAGCTGTCCTCACTCCCAAAATGTGAAGATTGAGAAGCCCTGTCTTGGAGGATTGCACTGAATATGGATTCTCGCCGCGTCTCAGGATATAGACTTTCTAGACAGAAACACCAGCTGAGGAATGGGGAGGAGAAGGGTACAGACACAGCCTGGGACCCTCTTCCCTAAGTTTCTGCATGGCTCTCTCCCCTATGTGTCTGTTTTATCTGTCTCCTCATTAGAATGTGAGTTCCAAAAGGCCAGGGTGTTTTGTTTAGTGCCCAGAATACCAAGTGGCACATATTAGATTCTCAGTAAATTCCTGCCTGGTGAGTAATGAGGGATGAAGGGGATGATATCCTTGTTTTACAATCTCTGGTTCATGCTGATCATATCATGATCAGGAAAGAGGCAAGCGAAACCAGAAAGACCAGATCATAGCAGGGACTTAGACAAGGAAATTTGGGACAGGCAGAGAAATGGCAAACGTTAGAAGGCACAGACAGAAGCCAGACTTAGGCAGTCTGTCTGACCAGTCCTCACTAAACTCAAGGACCGAGTGTTACCTTGTCACATCTGCAGCAATGGTCACATGGGAACAGCTGTAGTGACTGTGAGTGGTGAGCCAGGCACTGTACTGAGCAATTCCTTTTCTTTTTCAAGGTGTACAGTGTTAGCCTCAGGTTACAGGTATGGAAACTAAGGCTCAGTGGGATAGTAACTTGGTCAGTGAGGTGGATGTCTGACCTCCAAGGAACACCACCTCCCGTCCTGTCCCATCCCCCCATGGCTGGCCCAGCTCACCTCCCGAAGGGAGCCCCGCATGCTGAGGCACTTGTAGATGATGTAGGTGGGAACCAGGGCCATGGATGAGAGGGAAATGGCCCATCCAACCCAGTTGGCCCAGGTGGGGAAGACGTAGTCATCATAGGTGAGTGGTTTGAAGTTGACGATGCTGACCACCACTACGAACTAGGGGGAGAAAGAA
>RJWT010008055.1:0-26776 GCA_004365215.1 Cuniculus paca
TGTAGGGACAAAGGAACCCTTCTCCACTGTTGGTGGGGGTATAGACTGGTACAACCACTGTGGAAATCAGTGTGGAGATTCCTCAGGAAACTAGAATTAGAGGTCCCATTTTACCCATTTATTGCTTTTCTGGGTATTTCCCCAGAAGAATCGAAAACATCATATCACAGTGATATATGTGCACCCATGTTTATAGCAGCACAATTTGTAATAGCTAAATCTTGGAAACAACTCAGGTTCCCAACTGAGAAATAGATAAAAAGATGTGGTTTTTTTTAATATAATGGAGTACTACTCAGCCATAAAGAAGGATAAACTTGAGACTTTTATAGGTAAATGGATGCAACTTGAGACCATACTCATAAATGTAATAAATCAGACCCATATGTGTAAAAATCATACTGTCTCACTAGTGTGAGGAAATGAACAAGTAAACAGAATTTGAAATGTACAATGGATATTGTGAATTAGGAAGAAACTGTTCAAAAGAAAAGATAAACTGTGATGGGGAAAGGAAGAAAGGGATCAAGAAAAAATATGTTTACACAAGATAGTTAAGATAGCTATACAGCTAGCTTCTCTCTGTTCCTTGAAAAGAATGGTTTGTGCTAATATTTTTTAGATAAGATATCGTGCCTATAACCCGTACTCTGAATAACTACTACAAAGACAACAATATGGAATATATCAACTATTGTAAGTGCCCTACTAATTTGTTTTGTAATTTGGTTTCATTGTTTATCTTTTCTTTCTCCTTCAAATAAAATAAAAATAAAAATAAATAAAAATAAAAATAAAAATAAAAATGGGAAGGTGCTAGGGTTATGGCTGGGCCACAAAGCAGTAAAGATGAAGTTCAGAGCAGGACTGCTTGTGGTTCAGCTAACTCACAGTGGCTGGGTTCCTCCAAGGTCTTTGACTTCTCATACACCTAAAGAAGGCCTTTGACCTGGTTCCTGTTATAGCGATGTTCAAGGGCTCAGTGGTCCCACCCAGTATCCCCCTCAACAGGTGGAATGTATTCTATTTAGACAGCAGATCTGGTCCACCTGTCTGGCCACTTGAGTCCCCCTGGGTTAGCTACAGAAGCTCAGGAATCTTTGTTGGTCACTATCATGTGGGAGGCCAGAAGGTTAGGACATTCTCAGTTGGAAGGACCAAGAGGAGCCCAAACAGAGCTTACTATGTCTGGGAAGAGCCAGGTTGGCTCATACTGCAATCCCAGATGTGAGCACCAGGGCGCCTCCTTGAGTCTTGAGAAAGATAGGCTTGGGCCCAAAAAGAAGTTGGATTTCCTTACCTTTGTCTTGTGTAAATTTTGACAGACTCATGGGGGACTTACTAGTGCAGTGCTATGGGAGGTTGAGATGGATGGATGGATGGATGGATGGATGGGCAATAATTTATCCGACAGATGGGAATCCAGAGCCTGGATTGCGGGTGTCAGAGGTCTTAGATTTGCTACCATTCTACCAGGTAACCTTGGACAAGCTCTTCTCTTTCTTGGGTTAGTACTGACAGAAGCCACACTTTGTTGTGTCACCAACATGTTCAAGGTGCTGATCACTTTAATGACTCACAACAGTCCTTTGAGGGAAGTTTGATTAGTCCAATTTTACAAAGGAGGAAGCTGAATTTGGAGAGATTCTGAAGCTTATCCAAGGCAATGGAAGGCTAGGTGGAGCGGGAGTTCAAATGCAATGGAAGAGATCAAGGCCAGATGCAGTCTTCCAAAGGTGTCTTGGCAGTGGACATTAGGAAGGATTCTGAGTAGGAGAATGACATGGCCAGACTCTGCCATGAAGGATGGGTTGAGTGGTGGATAGAAGATGGTATAGTGGTCTAGATTAGGGATGAAGCTGGAATTAGGGCAGGGGCCATACCTAGAGAGGAGGGGATGGATATGAACAAGCATCAACTCCTAGAAGGGGGGATCTGGGTGGAAAAAGTGGTGTGAGATTTTGAGAATGTCAACTGTGTGGCTGTCATCATGGTGGAGTTATTGGGAGGACAAAGAGGAGTGGTGGGGGAGCATATTTAGAAGCAGATTAGCACTTCAGAGCAAGACAGTCCTGTCCTAAGTTGCAAAAGAGCCTTTATCTGGGCAGCAGTCCTTGATAATGCCCAGGCCTGCTTTGGTTGAAATCCTATCTTTCCTAAGGGCTTCCCAGGTGAGGTCATATTTCCTTGCGTAGACTTTAAGAATCATTTGAAATTGCATGAGTATGTGACGGTGTGTATGTGTTTCTCAGCTTTTAACCTTGTCAACTTGTGCCTCTTAAATACTAATTACCTATTGGGCTCTGACAATTCTGCTTTCTTAAAACAGTCTCCGAAGCCCTCTGTGTCTTGAGGGGGCAGGAATGTGGCTTGTCTCCATGCATAAGACCTCTGGACAGTGCAGGTCTAGGGATAATTAGCCAGGGAGGGCAAGGATCTGGGAGGATACAAGGTGACTTGGGGCTGGCAGCCACATGTCTCCACGGCAAAGCCCTGGTGCTAGTGCTTCCTGTCCCCTCAGGCCTAATGAGAAGAGACAGGCCTGCCACAGCGCCTGCCAGGTGAGGAGTGGGGAGCTCCACGGAGTCCGCGGCAGGCTCTTTTCTGGGCAGGCTGACAGCTCCATTGACTTTTCCAGGCTGGAGGGGAAATTAGCTCCCTCCTAAGGAGACGCCGTACACATTTAGTTGCCAAAATTCTCACTCCCCAGAACCAACTCTGCATTTCCTCCAAAACAGAGCATGGGTGTATATGTGGGGTTTTAAAAGTATGCAATTCAGGGTCTGTCCTTCCAGGGGAGCTAGGTTCATTGGGGGAGTGATAAGAGTCATTCAGCCCTTCCCCACCCGAAATCCCCATGCAGAAGTGGCAGAGATTAGTGGTTAAAAGCTCTCAGTAATCAAACTGTGGCTCAAATCTCAACTTCTTTTCCTCCTGACTTGTGTGACTGTGTATTACTCAACCCGTATCAACTGAAGTCTATGGGGCTAAGAACAGAGATGACTTTGCAGGATGGTGACAATGGCTTACTGAGATTCTATTAGTGTACTAGGGGTGTTGCAACAGAACTCCAGACTGGGTGGCTTAAACAGCGAGAATGAATTATCTCACAGTTCTGGAGGCTGAAGTCTGAGACCAAGGTGTGGGTAGGACTGGTTCCTTCTGAGCACTTCGAGGGAGAATCTGCTCGGGGCAGACTGCTTGAATTGCAGGTGGCCAGTTTCATGTCAAATGGCATTGTCCCTGTATGCACATCTGTGTCCAAAGTCCCCTTTCTATAAGGACATCAATTGTATTAGACTAGAGTCTACTCTCAAAACCTCTTGTATCTTATAATGTACTTCTGCAAAAACCTCATCTCCTAGTAACATTAGTTTCTGAAGTACTAGGGATTAGGATTCAACACAGGAATTTTCAGGGATGGGGGTGCACAAAAATTCAACTCATAAAAGATATTGATTGCAAACACTCGGCATAGGACCTAGAGTAAGCATGCTGTAAATTGTTATTGTTATTGTTACTGTCATAATCACTAATCTCTACTTCCAGCCACCATCTGAAACAGGCTCCGTTGGAACCTCAGTAGCCACCCACACCCCAGAGTGAGAGCCTTCTACTTTCTTCTGTTCCACTGTAGCTTTTATTTTCTGCCCTTTCTGACCTCTGATTTGAAGACCCAGTCCTCAAGATAGAAAAGGGTCCAAGGTGAGCGTGTGACAAAGTTGAAATTGTTGGGTAGTGGACTGTAAGTCCAGGCTGCTGGGCTGAACCTAGTCCTCGCTGCATAATGAAGGCTGTTCCCTGCCTCTTGATGGGGATAGGACTCTGGAATTTGCTTAGCTTAGCCTTGAGAGAAAGACATGGCTTAGAGGTGGGGATTTCGACCTTGCTCTCCATAATCTCCTAGCTCAAGGGAGGGCTAACTTCATCCTGTGGATGCCTTCTGACTCATGGCCTGAGTTTTGTAAACAAAGTTTGATTGGCACAGTTTTGTCCATTTGCATATTGTCTCTGGCTGCTTTCATGCTACAGAGGCAGTGCGACAGAGATCAACAGTCTAACTTACGAAGCTGAAATATTTATTGTTTGGGCTACTATGGAAAAAAAGTTTGCCAACCCCTGTGCTGGCTTTATGATCTTGGCCATATATCTTAACCTCTCTGTGCTTTTCTTTCCCTTTTATTCATTGGAGGTGGTGATGGCACCTTCCTCATGAGGGTGTTTTGACGATTAAGTGAGCTGATAATAGTGCTGCATTGCCTATTAATCTTGTTACTACTCAAGTCACAGCCCACCTCCATGAACCTAGAGCCACGTGCTTTTACCTGCAGGTGTAATCAGGGCCTAAGACCTTTGGAACTTGGTCTCTGCCTGTGAAGACCTTCCCTGGCTCCTGCTGGTCTGCAGAAACAGAAATGCACTGCCTTATTTCTAGCTGCTCCAGACTTAGATCTCCCACCTATACCAATCTCTACCATCTCATCCAACAACTATTTATTGAGACCTATTATGTGCTCAGAAGCTTAAGGCAGGCAAGAGCCGAGTGTGACATCATCCCTGTCCTCACATGCATCGCCCTCCTTCTACTCCTTATGTAACTGGGTGCTTGTAGAGACTTGGACCTTACAAGTTTTGAAGCTGAGAAACTTATTTTAAAAATTGTGCACAGTGTCTGTCTTTAAGGGTGGAGACTGGAATTTACCTTTAGGGCAGACTGTCCCTTTGTTCTTGGCAGCACTTCTTGAGTGGGCCCTTGTAGTTATGTAAATGAGAAGCAGCGTTCTCCCCAGTTCTCCAGCAGACCTGAATGCTATTGCTTCTGACTCAGTCGTTAGGTGCGCTGCTTAGTAATGTAAATCAGGAGGTATTTTAGTGGAACCATGCCTCTGCAAATTACGTTTCCTTTAGAGAAATGTTTCCTTTCTAATTCTGGATGAGACTGCCCATTGCCTGGAAATGGTTACATTTATATGAAGTTGAGATTTTTCAGCAAATTTTCCTTGGCTATATTCTTCGAGACCCACTTTTGGAAAGTGTCTGATGGGATTCTTATGGCGTTGCCTTGTTGAGGGAACTCACTCTTCTGGGTGTGTGGGGGAGGTGTTCACACTGGAATAGGATATGAAGATTTGGGAGGCAGATCTGGGTTCCAGAGAGGGAAGGCCAGCCAGCAGTCAGTCTGGGAAAAGGTCGAGTCATAGAATTTGAGACCTGGTTTGGGTCTGGGAGTTTTGCAAATGGCCACTGTTAGTAGCAGCTCTCAAGTCTGCTTTATGCTGTACCTCCATTTCTTTAGCCCCAGATTTTCATGGAAGTCTTGTTCACATTCTTGTGGTGTACACAAGAGAGGGTGAGGGGTTGTGGAGTTGGGGAGATAACTCATGGTTTGGAGGAAGCAACCATCAGATACGGACAACAATGATGACTAGGAGAGGACAGCTGGGCTTAGGAGCCTGGTGACCTCACTTGAGACCTCAGCGTCCAGCACCAGACAAACCGAGGACTCATTCTGGAGCACTCAAAGCTGCCTTTAGGAGCTCTCAGAAGTGGCTGAAGGACAGGTTGGAAGGCAAACTTCTAGTAGTTAGGGAACGTGCTTCTGAGGCAGAAACAGCCACCTATCACCCTTCATTTCTTTGCCTGTTCAACCAAACCACCTGGCCATTTACTTTTGTCTGGGAATATTTCACTATCACCTTTCCCCCTGTTGACATTCAGGATCTATGTCTTAATATCCGTTTGACCTGTTGATGTTGAACATGACAGAGAACACTGAAATAATACCATTTGTGACAGACTGTCCAGAACAACCTGAACCATTCATTTCTTATCAACAGGTGCTGAAAATCGCAGATGCCAAGAATCCACATGGAGGATGAAGGAGGGGCCCTCCCCAGACAATTACCCCTCAAACAGAAGCAATGGTCATGATGGCAGGAGGCCCTTTTGGTAATTGTTGTCATGGTAATAAGAGGAGATGATGCTGATTGTGCAGAGTTGCAGTGGTAGGAGGAGATGGTATTTATCTTACCCAAGCATATTCTGAATGTATACTTTTGAGCTTGCCAAGCAACCTCTGTCTTCTAGGTACTGTGGCGCACCATTCAGTGAATTCTGGGACTTTAATAAGCTAGATACCTCAACGGTATCCACCATTGCTGGCTCCACGAAGGTTCTCCATGGAAGAAGCGGGAACTACTCTCAGGCAGGGACTGGCTGAGTGTAATGAGGCAACAGGTTAAAAGTAAGTCCTCTCTGGAGGACCTAGGTAAGAAATGATCACAGAGAAGACAGCAAAGAGAGATTCCAAGGAAAAAGACATTTAGTACATGAACCAACCACTTCACACACTTTCAGAGCCCTTGAAGGCACCATCGCCTTTGCAGAGGAGCTGCAAGGATCAAGCAGTGCTTTTTTTTTTGATAATTCAGGTCAACCTCATGCTTCCACATGGCTTGGAGACAGAAGCCTGCCGGTACTAAGCCAGCTCACATCTATGGTTGGTTGATTTTCACAATTACTCCCTGCCCATGGAGGTGGCTTGGTGCTCTCCTTGTGACTCTGAGTGACTCTGTTCAAGATGCCCACAGCCTAAAAAGGAGAAAAGGACTCAGAGGCTGCAGTTCCACGGTTGGGAGACAGGTGGCCTCGCACAGTAGTTCTCAGAATGGGTGAGCCTGGTCCTTCAGAGCTGAGAGGCGAGTAATATCAGGGATGAGGAACTAGGCAGAGCCAAAGAAGAGATTGGCCCACAAGACTGCTGCAGGGCTGATCTCGTTTTTCTGGAAATTATGCAGACAAAGACAAAGTCTAGGACTCTTTCTTTGAATAAGAATTGAGTTTTCCATGGAAGGACATTTAATAAGTTTCACTCAGGAAGTCTCTGTTACCAGTAAGGACTTAACAAAGTTAATTAGACTAAACAGCAATTATCGTGTCTCCTCATTGTTCAATTATCTGCTGAACTGGTGTTTCCTGATTAATTTTCTGATTAAAATGTATTAAACTAAAAAGACCAGCAAACAGGCCCTGACAGGTTCCTAAAGAAGAAGGAGGCAGTAGCTGCCTGAGCAGAGCAGTGGGCACCTGGGCCAAGGAGCTATCACCTTCCCAGCAAGGGGCCAAGGGCCAGTAGTGTCAGTAACCCTTGGAAGGCAATATGGCATCCCATTTACCTGCATTGCCATAGACACACCTATCAGCACCCTGACTCAGAGTCCTTTTTCCCTAAGCTTGGACTTCCTCATAGGTAAGAATGGTGTTTTGGCAAATAGTTCTTGGAGAAGCATGGCAGAAACTTGCAAGTCACACTCAGTTTTCCCCAACCCATGTCATTGCCCCCTCTATAGCCAGCTAAGGGTGTATCATCATCATTTCCTTACACGGGTCCTTGTCTCCCTTCCTAGCAAAACCCAAAGCTGGCAAACACTGTTGGTGAATCTGCACCAAGCTTTGTAACTCTGCAGACTAGCCTCTCTTTGAATTCATAACCACAAACCTCAGATGGACATCCGACATTGCCTGGCAGTGCCACAGTATTTCCCCCCATGTGCCCATCCCCACTCTGAGACAGCAGCCTCTCGCTCAAACCCCTCCCCAGCTTCCTTGGCTGTCAGTTGATGACCTTGCCTTATACTTCATCGAGCCGCAGAAGCAATCAGACAAGAATTCCTGTGTCTTCCTGTCACAAATTGACAGACCTCCTATTACAATGGGAGACGTGTCCCTACTCTTAACAGAGGCGACCCCTCTGCTCAGGCCCTGGATTCCATTCTTTCTCACCTTCTCAAGGACTCTGTTCCTGTAAATATCCTTGTTCTTTCCTGCATCATCAGTTTCTCCCCTCTCAACTGGCTCTTTCCCATTAGCATACAAAATGCTGTGGTATCTCTCATCCTAAAAAAAAAAAAAAAAACAACTTTCTTTGAGAAGCACATATGTGGTAGTTACTCATTTGAGTGTCTGGCATTTTTTGCAACCAGAAAAATGTAATGTCAAATTTCCTCCCCTCGACCCCATGCCCCTCTGTGTTGCCCACTTTTGCTGCCCTTCGCAGCAACACTCAATGGTGCATTTAGAATCACTGTCTTACACTCATATCTTCTATTTTTTCCTCTAGGTTTTTGAACTTGGCTTTGGTCTTCATGATGCTACAGAAACTGCTTCTACAATGGTTGACAATAACTCACATCTTGCCTAGTCCAGTGATTCTTTTTTCTTGTCTTCCTTAACGTCTCAACAGACCCCTTTCACCTGTAAACAAGCAGTTCCCTCATACTGTCCATATTTTCTTTCTACTTGCTCAGTGGTACTCACCAGCTAAATCCTAGGGACCCTGGATCCTTTCTCTTTTCTTTCTATATTTTAGGTGATCCTATGAAATCCATCTTTCAACCCTTTCTAAAAGTTGAATGACTCACTCACTTATGCCCCCAGCCTAGATAGCTTCCTTGAGCACTGATGTGAATACTTGACCTGGAACTCAGCATTTCCCCTTGGATATCTAACAGACACTCCTTACCAAACCCACTCAAAAGTGAAATGTTGACTCTTTTCTACAGCTAACCCAAAGTCACTCCTCCCTAAGTTTTTAATGCCACTATTTTTTGTCCAATTGCTCAGGCTAAAAATGTGGTGTCTTTACTAAGTTTGCTTTTCCTCTCACATCCACATCTAACCAGCAAACCATATCTTGACTTAAGCCACCTCGGCATTTCTACCACTACCATTCTAGGCCAAATTTCGTCCATTCCTGCCTGAATCAATGGCTTCTAACACTGGCTTCCACTCATATTCCTATAGAGCCCTCTCTCCATAGAGTAGTGTATCAGCTTTTGCTGTATAACAAGGTATCCTAACTTTGATGGCATCAAACAATTACCTCTTCATTTGTTTACAGTTTTGTAGGTTGGCAACTTGGGCCAGGTTCAGCTAGGTGGTTTGTCTGCTGGAGTGACTCGTTCAACTGCAGTTGGCTGGCAGATCAGCTGGGGCCGTTTGGTCCTGAGAGCTTTACCTGGGACATCTTGACTCTCTTCTCTATCGTCTCATCCTTTAGCAGGCTAACCTGGGTTTCTTTACATGGTGGGCTGATTTATTTCCAGCTCTTACTTTACAAGATGACTGGGTGATGACACAGAGAGGTCAGTACCTTTGGAAGGAAAGTTTAATACTATGGTTCTCCTGGAAATGAGATGCACAACATGGCATGCAGGACAGGTGGAGGAAACACCAGTGTGGGCCAGGGGGCAGCAAGGAGGAAGTGGAAGGCTCATAGGGCAGTCTTGACTGGGGTTCTGTGGTAAGGGCAGGCAGGGGAGGACAGAAGAACAGAGCAGGGTGGCTGGTTTGAGTAAACTCATCAGACTTTGGGGCTTAGAGGATGTCCCTAATTTTCCAGTTAGTATTGGATCTTGAGTACCTTTAGGGCAGGGAAATACTATTATGGTGTGTGAGGATTAGACAAAGGAGGTAGTAGTGGGTACGAATTTGGGATTTGTTGGTTTGTTAGGTGAAAGGTGTGCTCACAGACAAGTTGTTCACTGTCTCTGGGAATTAGCTAGCTCTGGGAAGGGCGGTCACTCCCCAGCTAGTAAAACCCCATCCCCAAGAAGTTGAAACATCATAAAATAGAGAAAGTTGTAAATAGGTTGCATACACAGAGCAGCAAAAGGATGAGAGAGGAAGCTGTGTGGTATCTTAGTTGAGGTCTAGCTTTGGAACTTTCTAAATCATGTCCACTGTCCTCTGTTGGTCAAAATCATTTCATAGGACCTGCTGGACCCAAGGGGGTGGAGAAACATATTCCTCCTCTCATGGCAGAGTCAGTATCAGAGGGCAACAGGTTGTGTGTGAATTGTGGCCATATTTTTCAGCCTGCTACAAGCATCCGGAGTGATGTTTTACAAGTGGAAATCAGAGGACTTCACTCTCTTTCTCCCATTGTTATAAAAAATAAAAACCCGTCACTTTTCAGACCCTTCAGGATCTTGCCCCAGCCCATCTCTTGTTTTATCCCTACTCCTACCCTTCGTTCCCAGCTCTTTCCATTCTAGCCTACTCTGTACTTCCTGGGGGACTTCTAATTCCAGCCTTAGGAGCTTTTCTTACCTCACACACTCTTGCCTCCAACTTGGCATTTTCGTCTTTATCTGTTATTTAGGTTCCAGCTCAAAAGCGAGGAGCTCCAAAAAACCTTCTGTCTTGGTTACTTTTCTCTCATTGTTGAGACAAAATACCCAAAGTGAAGGAAGGAGAGGTTTATTTCTTACAGTTTTGGGGTTTTCAGTCCATACTCAGCTGGTTCCAAGGCAGTGGCATGGATGAGGAGGGAGCTGATCATGGCGGCTGCAAGCGGGAAGAGTAAACTGCCCCAGTTCGGATCTTACATTGTACGTCGGCTCCACCCCTGGGCGGGTGCAGGACTCAACCTCCAATCTCAGCACAGGACAAAGAGTTAATCACAAAGGCTAGAGTCAGCTGCTTCCACGACTACCTGAGGCTTGGGGGGCCTGGATACAAACCATACCACCTTCCTTAACAGTTAAATGAAATACTCTTTCCCTAGGTCTACTCCTGAGGTCCCTCTGGTGCATGTTCTGTGTTCTTTCCTTCCATTATAATAGCTAATACGTAGTACTCACTCTGCAGTAGGCACTGTTCTAAGTCCTTAATGTGTTTTAACTCATCAAACACGATCAGCCTATGGGGTAAGAACTATCATTGTTCTCATTTTACAACTGAGGAGACTGAGGCATGGAAAAATTAAGCTACTTGTCCAAGTTAACGCACCTTAATTATGTTTCTTTTTGTTTACTTCTTTATTTACTTAACCATCCCACCATGATTAAGCCTCATGGGGGTGCAGCATTGGATTTCCTGTCCAGTCTAGATTTCTCTCAAGAGTCTAGAATGGTGTCAAATCCATAGTTGATGTTCCATAAAATTTGTCAAATAAATGAATATACCTTTCACTCCAATTTGTCGCCAAATCCTGTCTGCCATACTTCCTAAATCATTCTTAATTTCAGCCTGTACCATCTTGTGTCGATGCAGTCTTATTCTTTCCAACTCATGACGGTGAGCGAGTTAAGTTAAAAAGGCCACGTTCTTCCTCTCAAAACCCACTTTCAGCTTCCAGTGAGCATGGAGACTAACTAAAAGCTCAGACTGGCTTCCTTTGCCTCTTTGACAGATCCCAGCTCCAAACGCTTTTGCTCCCCAAGCTTTGAGGCTTCTTTGTACATTCGTGTTCCTGTCTGGAATTTCTTTCCCATCATTCTCCATGGCAGACTTCTACTTCAGTTTTTGAAACCAAATTTAAATGACCCCTGTGGGTATTTATTGGCATGTAGTTTCTAATTCACTTCTCTGTACCACTGATACTCATTTATTTATTCATGCATTCATTCATCAGCAAACATTTACTGACCACAACCTTCAGAAGCTCAGTCTGTGGGTCAGAGAGCTGCAGTTATGGTGAGTGTGTTTTGCACTTATTCATCTGTGTATTTGTTTCCTCTTTAACACTGAAAGTCTCATTTGGTTTTATACTCCTAACGCCTAGCTTAATAAATGTTTGCGGAATAAATGAAGATAATTATGAAACAAACAAGCACAGACCATTGAGGAAGAATCAGAAGCAGGCTAACTGAGGTGGAGAAGGCTTCCTGGGAGAGATGATGTTCAAGTTGAGATTTACTTATCTCTTGGCTTCCCTCACAAGACTGTGAGTGGCTTAAGGGCAAGAAAAATGTCTTATTTTTATCTTAGCCAGGATCATATAGTGCTTGGGACATATTACCCAACTACAGAAATTATTTTTCCCAATTTTTTATTATGGTAGAATACACACAGCAAAAAATGTATCATCTTATCCATTTTTAAGTGTACACTTCAGTGGAATTAAGTATATTCGCATTGTTGGGCGACCATCATCATTACCCATCTCCAGAATGCTTTTTTCCTTGCAAAACAAGAAATGTTGTTTGAATGAACATTGCTTCTCATTCCTGATGCTTACCCCATAGCTGGTTTTTAAGGCAGTTTAACATTCCAGTTTACTCACAGTGAGGCCGAGACACATTGTATACAACCAGACAAGGTGACCTAGAAATCTATGGGGAATAATGAGCTTCAAACTGGAAATACACGATACTTTGCTTTCAAGCTCTTCATAAACTAAGAAGTTCCCTTAGTCCCACTCCTGGCAGAGCTTTTGCTTTATCAACTCCACTTCTGAGTTGGCATTCTAAATGGGTCCCTGACATCCGGGCCTAAGAGTTCTAATTGGAATCTGGAAGTTGATTAGTGCTCACCCCTCCTCCCACTTCCTTCCTCCCTTGTATAATTGTGTATATGTCTGTCTCCCCCGCCAGATTACAAGGCCCTCTGAGGCTGGAGACCACATCTTCAGCACGTTTGCAATCCCCACAGGGCCTGCCATACTGCAGGCAGCTGTCAATAAAGGGTTGTTAAATAAATAAATAAATAAATAACCCACACCAAACGATTTATCCTAATTAACTCCTCAGAAGTAGTTCCCTTAGGATGATTCAATATGTGGTTTCTCCCATCGCCTAAAAAGCTTACCCTTTGTTTATACCACGTTATGGTCATTCTGGCTTCTGTACTAGTGGTCTTCTCAGTAAACTGCCTGTGCAGGTCTTTCCATGTACAAAAGTAATGGCTGATTTGCCTCTGTGCTGCGGAGCCCTGTCTTTCAGATTGATTCCTGAGCACGCCTTGATTCCTAGAAGTAATATTGCTTTGTGACTGAAATATGATAGTGTCATCATCAGGCTGGGAACCCAGGACCCCCTGAAGGGGTTCTGTGTACAGGAGCCCAAGTTGGTGCATGAATCAGCTTGCTTTGACCATGGAAAGGGCACCTTGGCCTTAGCAACTTTGGTATCAGTGGCCTAAAACATTCTGGCCTGCTTTTTCTTCCACCCTAAAGTTTGTGCCCAGCGCCCTGGGACCTAAGCATCCTCTCTCCTTGCCAGGTTCTTTGCATTCACCCATTCTACTCACCTGCAGGGGCACTCAGTGCTCCCTAACCCTTGTGACTGGACTTTATTGAATATCTGCTCATTTGTTGACTACTTTTTAGCCTTTGTCTTGATTCCAGGGCACCACTGCCAAGGACATTATTTCAATAAGCTTCAACTGAGCTCAGCTTCCAGCCTTTGCCTCAGCCCAGATGTGTGCCAGGGCTTAGATCATCCAGCCTGTGTCCTCCTGTTCCCCTTAAACCTCTGTTGCTAAGTTTCAAGCTCTGCTTCTGATCAATCTTACACAAACACTAACTAGGTTTAGACACCATGATTCGCTCCTGATCATTGCTGTACTGCTTAGTGTCACCCAGATAGCTAGCAGCTTAAAATAACAAAAAGTTTTGTGTCTTCAGCATTATTGATTTACTATCAGTCATTAGTCCCCAAGGAGACAAAATTTAAGAGTGGACTCAGACTAACCATAATCAAAGAGGATAGTAATAGCTCCGCGTTAAATAGAATAAAATATGATTGCACATCATTATGTCACATTCATGTCTAAAAAACCTAGTGGCTTTTAGCTGACCTGGATAGACATGCTCCTGCCACAGCAGCATTGGAGACAAACAAGTTCTCTTTTGACAAGTGTAAATAAGGTTTGGAAAGTGCCTGTTCTGTTTGTACACTAACCAACTCACTCATGCATGTATGCATGTACTTATGCATTTGTTCATTCTACCACATCCCAGAAACTGGGTTAAGAGTTAGGGGTCAAGAGGCAAATAAACAGGGGTCTCTACCTCAAAGAGCAGTTGTTCTAAAAGAGGCAGCCAATGCAGTAGGCCTGGTAGGTGGCCTCTAGGGTAATCACCCACAGTCCCTGCCTCCTTGTGTCTTTGTCCTGATGAAAGACTCTCTCTTTCTATGTAGGTTGGCCCTGAGAATCACTTCTAACAAATAGAATACAGCAAAAGTGATGGGCTATCTCTTCCATCTCTTCCAAGATTAGGTAACAAAACTTTCCTGGCTCTGATTTGGACTATTCTCTTATTCTCTCACTCATTTCCTGTGAGGGAAGCCTGCTGCCCTATGTGAGCTCTTCTGAGGAGAAGCCTTTGTGGCAAGAAACTGATATTGATTGGCCCAACAACCAGTGGAACCTGAGGCCTGCCAACAGCCACAGGAGTGAGCTTGGAGACTCTTCTGAGGCCCACTGACACCCATGCCAGGGGTCCTTGTTTGCAGCACCTGGATCCCTGATGCACAGAAACCATGAGATAAAAAATGTTTGTTGTTCTGAGATGCTAAGCTTTGGGGTAACTCGTTACACAGTGATAGATAGCTGAAACAGCGTAGTGCTTTCCTGGGGAGATGACCATGCACTGCAGGAATAGAGAAGCAAGAGTGATCCATCTGCATGGAGAAGTAGGCAAGTTTTCCCTGAGGAAGTTTGGTCTTCTTGCTGGAGAAGAGGGTTACAGACAAGGTGTGGTGATTGATCCATCCTCTCCTTCCCCTTTCCATTATCACCATTGTGTAATCTCCAAGTCCATCCCCTAGAGTCCTTTACACTATGTGAAGTATGTCAGCCCATTGCCTCATGTCATGCATTGTTTGTAATGGACTGGAAGTGATGCTGGTGGTCCCCTCCCTCAGTACACCTCTCTTTCAGCCGCAGTGGACTGACTGTATCCTGGCTATCTCTTCCAAATTCGTTGATCTCAGGCTAGCTGCCTTTTTCCCACAAGAGGCCTCAGATACTCCATCTTTCATTTGCAAAGTCCCTGCTCAGCACAGCTCGGCGCATCTCCCTGTGCCCTCCTCAATTAAAAATGACACAAAAGTAAAGGAGACACATAGCTCTTTGAAAAAGCTTCCAGATCCAAACTTTTTAATGAAGACAGAATATAAAGAGCCTGTCCTATCTCTCAGATGCGACTCCCATGTGCTGTAATCAAGCAGAATTAATTAAAAGCAATCAAGTGGCGAGTTGGCATGGGGGCCTGCGGCACCAGTCTTTCATCTTAGCCACATGAGTGCTGTCCCCAAGAGGGTGGGGCTGTGGGTGGGAGAGAGGGGTGGGCTCAGTGCTGGGAGGGAAAAGAGGTTCACCCACAAGCCTGCAATGGCAGGGCGTGACCTGTGGGGCTGCAGGAACTCCACCAACTCCAAGACACCTTTCTGCGCTGTTGTGGGTGTAGCATCCAGGCCAGGGTTTCTCGGCCTCTCAGCCTGTAAACAATTTGGGCTGAATATTTCTTTGACACAAAGTCTGTCCTATGTATTATAAGATGGTTAGCAGTATCCCTGGTCTGTACCCACCAGATGCCAGTAGCAATCCTCTCTAATTATGACAACCCAAATGACTGCTGACATTTCCAAATGTCCCTGGTGGGAGGATGGGGTGGCAAAATTGTTCTTAGTTGAGAACCACTGGTTCAGATGAGCGTTTCCTTGAACAAAGGTATGTCGTGTCACCCGGACTGGAAGGCCTTTCAGTCACTGTGGACACTGAGACTCTAGAGCACATGAAGCTGACAAAAACAAACAAACAAACAAACTCTAGCTAACAATATTTTGGCAAATGTAATGATCCGAGTGGGGTCAGGGTGTCAGCCACGTAGTGGCAGGCAATGTGGTATCACAAATCAAAGGGAGAACGATCTTTCCCAAGACTTATTAAGGATGTAGGACTCTTTTCTCCTGCCTGGCAACGTTTTACAGTCACTTCCCAGCATGCACAACTGCTCCAAATGCCAGCCACCTCCACATACTGTGACACTTCCCAGTATAGGGTTGTGAATAGGGGTAGGGGTGGTGGCGGGATGTCAGGGGACTTGCACCCCCAATTGGGTGTTGTTCGTTCTCACTGATCCTTTCATCTCTTTGTGTACAAATACTTTTGGGGTTCTTGGCACCTGTGATACCTGAAAGATATGAGCTTTGCTAGACTTTTCCATACCAAGAATGTGACCTGGGCAGCTGTGTCTTGTTCTAGCCTGAGATTAGATGGGGGAAATCATGTCGTACACTGCAACCAGGAGGGGAGTGAAAAGCATGCCAAAGGTGCCAAAGGAGTGGTCGGCTTTCACCTAATGGCTCCATTTATTAGATGAAGAATGCCAGAGAGTTAAAACATTGCTTAATGCAGGATGGCAGGGGCTGAAGCATTGCTTGGTCCTGGAGAACAAGAGAGGAAGAGTCTTTACCTGAGCTTGTCTGGTGCTGTTTAAGTGGAGAGTCTATTAAGCTCCCCTCCTCTCATGATAATCTATCTTTTTAAGCCTTCTCATTGGCCCATACCTGCAGGATGGGAGAGTGCAGAACTGTTTATCCTGAATAGGGACAGAAGGAAGGAACAGGATTCTTTTAGAGGCAATGAGGAGACAGTGTTTCCAGGCCCCCATAACATGCTGGGCACAGGGCTTATGTTCCATTTATCTTGGCAACCCTGGGAGATAACAAGCCGGAAGTGGCAGGGCCAGGACTCAAATCCACTCTGGTGACTCTATGACTTACAGTCTTTCCCTTTTTTAGCTCTTTCTCTTAGGTTTGCAAGGTAGGTTGAGTGATGTGGGATCTCAGAGTAATTGGGGCAAGGCTGATGGTGGGAAGGTTGTGTTGTAGGATCCCAGTTTCAGAGAAAGAAGAGATAGAGTGCTCAGGTCCGGAGCTCTGGTCTACTTCCAATCATTTCTAGGTTTCCTTGGGGATGGGGGACTGCTGGAGTTGAGGGCAAAGCTGGGATGCATTTTAAAGAACAAATTGGTTGGCACCTTTGTCTTTCTTGTCACCTCCCTTGACCACTGCTATTCCTCATCTGCAGCTTGTATTTCCAGAAATGCCTTTTGTGCAAGTAACCTCCAATTACTTTTCTCTGGCCAGGTCCCCAAAAGATATGTTCATGTCCAAATCCTGCAGCCTATAAATGTAACATTATTGGAGAATGAGTCTTTATAGATGTAATTAAGAATCTTTAAGATGAAATCATCTAACCTATTTGGGCGGGTCTGGAATCCAATGATAAATGACTTTATGAAAGACAAAGAAAGGGGGAAAGGGAGGAGGCCATAAGGAGACAGAGGCATAGACTGGATCAGAGTGATGCATGCACAAGCCAAGGAATGCCAGAAAAGAGTGTGGTCCTACTTACACCTTGATTTCAGACTTCTGGCTTCCAGAATTATACACAGATACATTTCTATTGTTTTAAGCCAACAAGTTTGTGGTCCTGAGTTACATCAGCCCCAAGAAATGAATATAGGTTCCAAAGTAAAATGGGAACCCATGGAGTTTTGTGCGGCTTCAGGTACCCCCTTGTTGGGATGCCTGGTGCACTCAAGACTACTCTCCTAGATGCAACGATGAAGTGTGAAGGGTACTTCAGAGACAAGTGAAAGGCATTTACAGAGGCTGAAGCACAGCGTGCAGGTTATATGAGGCTGGAGAAGGTTGGTCCTAAAGGGCCCTACAAGCCACATTCAGGATTTGGAATTCATCCTCAGAGCTGTGAAACTTGCCCAAAGGTTTTAAGGAGAATAATGAATCAAAGAGTGTGTGTTTTAGGACCTTCAGGTTGGGTGCTGGATTGGAGACAGGTCAGAGTGGGTAAGATTCTTGGTTACCTCCTTCTAGCTCTGCCCTTTGCCTCTAACTCTAAGCGAAACTCTTATTGGGCTTTCTGTTCCTGCTTGGTCAAGGGGAGGGACTCTTGGGGGAAGAAGAGTTAGCACCCCAGGTAGTGAGCCTAAGGAAATAAGGCTTACAATGGTGGTGGACCTGTTGACTGTTAGAGCTCTTCAGGCATTTGAAATTTTATTTGTACCCAAAGTCTCTCTGCTAGTGGCCTATTTCCATGAGTGTCATCACAGAAATTGTTTTTTAAAATCGGGTCAATTAAATTAAGCATCCCACTTGGTTTTCTGGAGAGATTGTGGGTCAGCAACTTTAAACCCAGAACTAGCTAATGACTTTGGGATTCATGGATCCTCCCTACACCAGCAAGGCAATTAACCAATGTTGGTGACTTCCGTTCTGCTTGCATTGACAAATGGAAAGAGAAGCAGCTTTTGGGTCTGAGGCAGAAGCCAGAACTGAGTCAGTGCTTCAGTTTGCATTGAGAGTAACAACAGAACTACTGGGTTAAACGGGGCTACCCACTGTTTCTCACTTCATCATATGCTGTCTTGTGTTCTTTTGCCAGGCTCCTTTATTTTCCTGGATGCCTTCCAATGTTACTTGTCACCTGTCACCTGAGTTGCCTTGAATCCTCCCATCTGGCCTTCTGTCTTTCAGTCCTTGATCACTCATCCAGAACATCATCCACAGAAAGCATTGGCTGAGGCACCAGGTAATCATGATTCTACTCTATCACTTATGTGTTCAGCGCTAAAGTTAAAAGCTTGGTGCTCAGTCTTATCTTTCAATATTTCCCTTGTCTTCTACTCTGTTTCTCAACACTGACCAGAGGTGACACCCTGCTAGATCTTGTACAAGTCCTTGGATATTTATTCTCCCAGTCTTCTTGCCATCTTTGTGTCTGTTGGATGTTTCTGCTTTCAATATCTTCTTACTTCATCTACTCATGCTTTGAGAGACTTTGTAGTGTATTCACTAAGTGTGTAGCTCTGGAATCTGATCTGTTTCTTTGGGTTCATATTCTGCCTCTGTCAGCTACAAGAAATGAAGTATATAAAACTCTTAGCTCAGATAAATAAATGTAAATATATATAAATGTTTAATAATGTGTGCTGTGACAATATTGTTACTACTGTGCATCACTTGCTTTGACTCTCAGTATTCACTTCTTTCATGAAGTCTTTCTTGAGTAGTATCAGCCTAGTCTTCCCTGACCCTGATTATTCATAAGGAACAAAATTTCCCCTGTATGTGTATCATTAGGGCAGGGTCCTTTCAGAAAGTCTGACTTCATGGGTGGGGTGACTAGTGCTTTCTGCCTTTCTTTGGTCCAATATTCAGTATGTTTCGTCGAGTTTCTGCTGAACTGCCTCAATCAAACCTTTCCCTGACATCATCGTGGAGCATCCATCATCAATCATTCAACAATATTTGGAACCTCTGTTATGTGCTAGACATTGTGTGAGGTGTTGTATTATGGAGGACAAGCTAGACTCTGCTTCATCTTTATGAAGTCATCAAATAGTAGGGAGGTGAACACTTAGGTAAAATATGAAACAAAATGATGAGTATTCTGATGAGGGCCAGGAACGATACAGTGATAATCCAAGTGCATAAGGAGAAGCTTTATAATCCCCTCTTAGAAAGTCTGGGAGCAATTCGGAGAGGAAGGGTGATCTAAGCAGAGACTCGAAGAATGAATGATATCTAGCCCAGATGAAGGAGAATTACAGGTGAATAGTGTTTTGGTTGAGGGAACTCTTATGTAAAAAGATACAGAGGTGACAGAGGAAATGGTGTATTGAAAGGCCGAGGTGGTGAGAGGAGAGGGCATGAAAGTGCACACTTACATGTGTTTGAGCATTTGAATGCATGCGTATGTGTGTGTGCATTGGAGCAGGGAGCGAGATGAAGTTGCAGAAGCAGGCAGGGGCCAAGATTTGCAGGGATTTATAAACCATATTAAGGAGTTTAAACTTGCAAATCATAGGCATGGAATAGGTGTTTGTTGAGAAAGTGAGTGGGAGTGTTTCAGTGGGGGAATGGCATGATCGAATTTATAATTTAGAAAAATCACTCTGGCTGCAGTGTAGATAATGAAAAGAGGTTGGGTTGTAACTCTCCATGACAAAGTGTGCCTTAGTTCTTTGCCAAGGAATCTAGTTCCTACCTGGGCTCAAGACCCACATGAAGACCTGCCCCCTTGCTTCGTTCATGCCAGCTCCCTTCCTGGGGGCTGGGATCTGTCTGTTATGCTCATCTATTGACTGAGTCCTACTGAAGTGCACAGGTGACCTGGAACCAGTATCTCAATACTCCAGGGACAGTTGCTGCCTACAGGGGACACCTGACCACATGATCAGGTCTCTTGCCTACTGGTATTTTTGATTACCAGGCAAGCTTAAAATTGCTTAACATCTTGGGAAAATCTAGTTTGTACCTTTGACTATCACTTCTTGATTTTTTTCTAAACATTTACCCACTATGTACTATGGTTCCAGTGATGTGCTAGGTACTAGATCCCCAGTGGGAAGTAAAACCATCATACTTCCATTGCTCAGGGCAACTTTGAGAGATATATCTTCAACACACAACAATTGGTCTAACTGTGACTGAAGAAAAGAATGAGATTCCATGAGGGTAAGTAACAAAGGGAACATGCATTAAGTTGGATGGGGGAGTGTATGTCTTCGTTTTGCTCTTCCAGACCCTCCCTCCCCATTATGCATCCTGGTCTCTGTCCTAGTGGGTTGACACAGATGGTGAATAGTCCTGTTATCAAACCTCCTTGAATTATCCAAATGTAAGTGTGTCATTATTTCCCGCCAGGACCCCGATGGATACAGATGGCAACAGCAAGCCTTTCTGAGGAAGTGACATTTAAACTAGACTTGTGGGATGAAAGGAAGCCAGCCATGTGAAGAATGGGGGAGGAGAGATATTCCAGGCAGAAGGAAGTTGCACATGAAAACTTTGGATGGAAAAGAGCTCATCATCATGTTCAAAGAATAGGAAGAAGGGCAGCGTATTTAGGTCTGTAACTAGGGAGATGCCGGCAGATTTAACAGCAGGCTCCAGTACAGCATCTGAACTTTGCAGGTTGTGTAGGGAATATAGATTTCATTTCCACTGAAGCCACACAGCAGAGGAAGATTTTGGCCTGCTTTCCTGGTTACCTCTCCCCTCATAGTGGCCCCTACCAGAGATTGTGTACTTACATTGTTTCCAGAATTGTTCTAAGTGTTTTGTATGTATTGGTTTATTTAATCCTTCAACAACCCCAGGAAGGTGATGTTACCATACACATTTTACATCAAAAGAAACTGAGGTTCAGAAATATGGAGTTATTTAACCAAATACCATAGCTGCTAATTGAAGCAGCTGGGATTTGAAATTAGGATGTCTCGAGCCAGGGCCTTGCTCTTAACCACTTGCCATTTCTCCTTTAAACACCTGATTGCTAAATCCTCAGCCTCCAGTGGTCCCTTATCTTGCACACTTCTGTGTGTAAATCATTTCTGGTGGTTTCTTATGTCTATCAATCATTTAATAGGCTACATGTTTTTATTCTGCCTCCCCAAATGTATCATAAAGTCCTTAAAAACTTAGATGAAGTCTTATAACTCTCTACCACCCATAGACTCTTATAAGGCAGTATGTATAACACAGTTTTTTGCTAAGTCAGTAGTTCCCAACATTTTTGACACCAGAAACTGATTTTTTGGAAGATAATTTTTCCATAGACTGGAAAGGGGTAATTAGTTTCTTTTTGTTTTTTATTAGTATATGTTTGCAATGCATAATAATTACAATCTCCAGCACTAGCATCACTGCTTCAGCTCCACTTCAGATCATTAGGTATTAAATTCTCATAAGCATCCCTCTTGTGATCAACTCACAGTAGTTTTCATTCCTATGAAAATCTAATGTCATTGCTTATCTGAAAAGAGGTAGAACTTAGGCAGTAATTCCAGCAATAGGAAGTGGCTTTAAATACAGGTAAGTCTTCACTAGTTCACCTGCTGTTCACCTCCTGCTGTGTGGCCAGAATCTTAACAGGCCACCATAGTCTATGGTCTGGGTGTCAGACATCCCTGAACTAAGTGCTTTTTGGATGCTTGATTTAAATTAGACAGTGGATGTAAAGTAATAATGCCTGAAAAATAGAAGGTGTTTAACAGAAAGAGCCTGTCAAGGGCACTTATTAGAAAGTAAGAAAAAAGTTAGTTTGAAGACAGTTGTCACCCCAGATCAAACATAAGATTACTGGAAGACCATACTAAGTCATTTTTATGGTGCCACAGTCCAAGATCTTGTCTTACTCTAGAGCATTATAGAGCAAATTAGAGGAGAACAATATTGCTCTTGTAGATGTCAACTGGATGTCATCATCTTCTTTCAATAACCCAGTACTTATCTGCAAGTTTTGGGATCCTATTTACATTTTTCCAGTATTTCCTCTTGGGATGATGAGTTTGCTCCTTTCTGAGTGAAGAAACTCTCCTTTCACAGGTCCTGAATTTCCCCCTCTCCTCATTCTTTTATGTTCCCCCTGGAATAAGTACCTGGGAATAGATGAGCATTTCCTTGTATTCCGCCCTCACACTACATTATTCTTTATTCCAAAAAACCTATTGGTTTTTTCCATTTTCATTTTCCTCCAAATCCTTTACTTTTATCTCTTCTTGGTACTTTTATCTCTTCTTGGTAGAGTTAGTAGGATGATGTTCCAAAAAGAGCTTTCTTAAACAAAAAGCTAATCCAGACAAGAAGGAAGCAGAAAATGCTAACACTGTTGAAATTGCCACACGGCCCAAGATTAAGCCTGTCTCTTGAAGCAGGGAAAGGGCTCCCTGTAGCTCTGGTTCCCAGGCACCAAGAATAGTATATTCCCTTTCAAGTGGTTGGCTTGTTCTTCACCTGATTTTCTGCTTGCTCTTTGGCCGGGTGGCTGCCAGAAATCTTGCTATTTCCTTGACTAGCAAAAGCTTGTCTGCCACCTTGTCTCTTCAGTGAGACATTTTGACAGATAAGACATCTTATGCTGACTTTTATTTTATTTTATGTGGTACTGGGGATTGAAACCAAGGCCTTGTACACGCTAGAGTGGAGCTACACCCCACTGACTACTTTGATGCTACTGTGTCAGTATGACTATGTCAAAATGTAATAAATTTAATAACTATGTAATGTGTATTTTAGGTACCTTTGAAGCTTCTCTGTCCCCGTGTTTCCCCCTTTTATGAAATTGTGCTTTATTCTTCAGTTTTACTCTATCAAACCTCTCCTGTAGATCTCTGCCTGATGAGCCAACTGTCTACACTTGGAAAAATCAGCCAAGAGTGTGGGGGTAAGAGAGGGGCAAAGGCTGCCCCTGTAGGTAGGATAGGCAATGGGATAAATCTTGAAAACTGGAGAGTGTCAATTTTACATATTATGCGGTTAAAAGACTACAAGAAAGGGTAACTTTTGTTTGGCCACATGAGGATGTCCTTGGTATCTAACTGACTGTGTTTAAAGACCCACATTAAAATCTTACCATAGAACCAGTGGCTCTCACCCCTGGCTTCCCATTAGAGTCTTGACAGAGCCTTTAAAAAGGCAAAGACACAGAGCACTGTCTGCCTCCCTTCTGCCTTCTGATCCTTCATTCCCACTGGCTTCTAACCCAGGTGAATCAGAACTAGTTTTTAAAAGGTGCCTAGGTAACTCTAAAGCACAGCTAGTGAAAAGCACCACAACTCAGATCAACACACACTCTCTCATTACCCGCCCTGTCTTATAGTTTGTCTTTTTCAGACCACTCGTAATGCCAGTGACAGTCAATGAGTAGGACTGAGAAGCCACACTGAAGAGTTGTCCGGGATAATATTGATTTGGGGACACTGATCAATGAACTCTGTATTGTCACAGGTTTTTGTTTTTAATTACTTTATTGTATTTTTAGTATTGAGTTTCATTTTCCAGTCTCAAGAGTGTGCTTGGTTTATGCAGGAATTACAGGGTTTACTTAGACCTATTTATTAACTCACTTAACTATTTTATCATTCAGTTGTTCATCTACTAATTCACTTATTCGTTATTCCACTTGGTCATTCACTTGCTTATCCATCCCTCTGCCCATCCATTTACTCACTCATCCTCTCATTCACTTTCTCAGCCATTTGTGTATTTATTCATTCTTTGTTGCTTTTTTCACTTTTCAGACATTTTATAATAATAGAGATGTCTCCTACTTATGGCTCTGCAAAAACATAGATGGATGCACCTACAGTGGGGTTGTGTGAAGCAGAACTAATTTACTACCGGGGGCCAGACAATTCTGGCATTTTGTTCTCCTTTGTAATAAGATGTGATGACTTTTGGTGGGAAGCATTTTTCCCATCCTGGTGAAAACTCTGTACACTCTAGTAACTCTCCCAGGACTGGACCAGATAGCCTCCTTTGGAATTAGGAAATTGGTTTTTAGTGACAACTGGTGGAGAGGAATGGGAGGAGATAGGGAGTGATATTTAATATTCCTGTTAAGGACAAATCAGTTGCTTAGAGCTATGCTTTCTTACAATAGAACTTTCTTTTAAATAGTAATAAAGAAAACAAAGTAAGAAGGAATAAAATGGGCTAAAATGGAACAATGAAAAGATGATAGGGTAAAAGCAAACTTCTGTAATAAACACAGGACATAAAAGGATACAAATAACCACTTCACAAGAGGTGATGATAAACCTAGGGCAGACCAGGGAAAAGGTGAGATATCTTCTAGAAGGGCGGAGATGTGGATTTCATTTTGCTGTGGTGGAAGAATCAGGCTGAGAGTTCTTGACAGCAAAGCCCTCACTCTTAAAGCAGGTGTATTTCAGAGAAGTTCATGAATTTATTCAAAACATTTATATAGAGTGTGGTTCACTGCCTCTTTGTGGCTTGTCATACAGTAGGGAAGACACTTGGTCAAGTTGTTACACACAGTGGTGGTGACAAATGCCATAAGGGACAACGTATGGGCAACTGTGAGGATGTCTAATAGGAAGGACTAGGCTAAGTAGTCAGAGTTTTTCTGCAAGAAGTGGAGATGTGAACAGTGACTTGAAGATGGATGTGTGTAACATAGTGAGAATAGGTGAAGACAGTTGGACAGAGATGAAATGAAAAACATCCTGGGTGTGGGGTGCATAAAGCACAAGGGGACAATGGGATGACAAAAAAAGGCAAAACCAAGAAATGTCATTCACTAATTCATTCACTCATTCATCTATTCAACAAACTATCACTAAGCATCTACCATTTGTATAGTCCAGAGCTGGGTGTTGGAAGCATAAAAAAAAAACAGTGCAGTTTCTGCCTTCAACAGCATCTACTATCGAGGGAGCTCAAATGGATCAGACAGCAAAGGAGGGTTAAGAGAAAATTGTTGAGGTGGTGTCCCTGAGTGCCTGCCAATGTTCTGACTTTGATATATTACTCCCTGCTGTGGTTGAGGAAAGCACAACCTGCATTATTTCTCAGGTACATGCTGCATGGGCAGAAATGCCTTGAAACTGGACTTTTCTAGCAAAATGATAGGGTTTCCTGCTGACCAGCTCACTGGACCATCCCACTGTATGGTGACTTTTGTCAAAAAGAGCACTGGCAGGTAGCAACAGGAGGATGGGGGATAGTGAACATGGTTAACTCCAGATCTGCTAAAGCATAGGAGAGCCCAGAAGTGCTGGTCTCACAGGATGGAGTAACAATTTAAAGACATGGAAAGGTCAAAGACTCATGAAGTGTTGAGATATTGGGATGTGTGCAAAGTTGAGGTGTCGCTAAAGAAAGCCAGGTGGCACATTTTCTCTATGGCCTAATGAGGTGGCATTTTCCATGTCGAATTCATCCAAGTCCAGGTTTTAGTCTAACTTTATGTAGAGAAACAATTCAGTCCATGCCTAGACTTGTTCAAACTGGGAATGAATGCCAGTAAATATCAGACCTCACTCAAAAACATACCATTCTATCAAATAGCTATGCATGATGTCTGACCAGAGCATTTGCTCTTTGTGACTATGCCAAATAAGAAGTTAAATTATAATTAGAAGGGGCTTTCATGCATCAGCCAGGGTTCAGTTCTGGAAGAAGAAACTTTAAAATGAAAGATATTTATTTATTACTAGAAACGGGGTGCTTCCAAAATTGTTGGAAGGTTGAAGCAGAGACTTTAAGCTGGGCCCTCAGGAATGATTCATAGTAGAAAGGATCCATCAGGAGACATGTTACCTTTGTCATAACTCGGATGGTGAGAGATTAGAGGGTTTACCTTGAAATCATTGAGTTCAAGTGTATCAAACTGTAGTTGTGATCCACAGCTTAGGATTCTGTACCTGCTGCCACTGAAACACAGAGTCAGATGGAAGCTTGCTGGTAACCCTTTGCTTGTCATCACAAAGTTGCCCTTGACATGATTCTCCCCTCTAAAATCTCACCTGAGCACATTGGATTGGTGAAATCTACTCCTTACCCAGAACTCAGTCTAGAAACACAGAGTTTAAAAAAATGTTTCTAGCTTTTGCAATACAAGAATTCCCAGTAGAAGGAGGTGGGCGTGAATGCCAAAGCCAGTCGACCATTTCCATCATACCTGGCACATTCATTCTAATGTGGAGTTAGGACAATAGGATTTAACTACACACTGTGAAAGCTGAATAGTGTGACGTTAAGATATCTTAAAGAGGCCACTTCTGCATTTGCCACAAATATGCCATTGGAAACTGAAGAGGTCAAGGCCGTGGTCGATGTTGACCTGAATCCCACAGGGTAGGACAGAGACTCCAATGGTTCTAAGTACCTCTTCTCATTCTGTGCCTGACCAGTTCCCATTTTGATTCACAAATAGTTTCCTTAGCTATAACACACCTGTCAAATCTTTTATGTATCTTTGCTGATCTCAGGAAATATTTGTAGATTGATTTGTACCATGATGTTGAAGAAGCATGACTTGTGAGATTTAATCATAAAGCAACTTTATTTTTGTCTCCCCGTGTCCCAGTTTAAGTACATTTGTGGGGCTAGTTCTCCTGCCTCTGGATGAAAACCCAGCCATGCTCTTGGCATCCATGATTCTTGTTAGGTGACATATATATTTCTAACTTAGTAATTAAAATATGCAGCCC